>VNJO01003250.1:0-43804 GCA_008042535.1 Drosophila tani | reverse complement strand
CGAGGGTTCTTGAACAGGCTGTTCCGGAACTTCTTGCCCGCATCCTCGCTATCCATCATAGAGTCCATATTGTTGTCATCGCTGCTGTCCACCAGGACAACGGGCAGGAGAACAGTGGCAATGGGAAGAACTAATCAAAAAAGGAGAAGGAAATGAGTACGGATTGATAGGGAGATATTTATGGAACACTCACTCCAATCCCCGTACTCAAAGATCGATTGGTGAAGGCTCCTGAGCGTGGGCAGCTGCTTGGGGTACTTCAGCAGCTTGAGGCTCTCCGTGAGCTTGTCATGGTAATACTTGATCAAGTAGTCGAACTTGGCTATCTTGATGTCCAGCTGGGTGGAGGACAGGATCAGGTAGAGCAGATCCTGGGCTGGCGAGCCGTAGCGACTCATCTGCAGGTCCACGAAGTAGATTTGGCTCAGTTTTTCCGCCTCATCATACTGGAACATGAAATTATTGCACCAGGCATCTCCATGATTGAGGACATGGAACTCGCCCTCGGTTCTGGGCGCATATTGCTGGAACATGTCCTCCGCTTGCTGGCCAAAGGATTCCTAGGGATCAGAAGTTATTAATATACGATATTTAAGTAGAAGTTTGTTATAGTTACTCACCACAGCTGGGGCCAACTCAGAGGCATCGTACAAAGGCAACGCTTCGACAAAGGCCTTCACTTGATTCTGGCGGAACTCCTTAAAGTCATCCTGCTTGCTGCAAAGGTTTCGATCGTACACCGCCGGATAGGCTCCCTTGAGCTGGAAGCGCACGGCCGAAGCGGCATGGAACTGGGCCAACTTCTCCAAAACGGCCTTCGTGTGCGTCAAATCCAGGCCGCTTTGCCGGTTCACATTACGGAATCCCCGCCTGCCCAGGTCCTCTAGGATAATAAGCTCCTCGTCCAGCGGCTTCTTGGACTCGTAATAACGCGCTCCAAAGGTAATTTCCTTGCCCGCTTCCCTGTACATCTGCTCGAACTCGGGAATGTACTCAGCATAGGAGTGGCGCTCCTTTTCAAACACCCGCCAGGTGGCCACATTCTCCCGATTGCCATTGTTGGGCAAGACCTTGGCCATGTAGGAGGTGCTCTGCTCCGAGCCATCTACAAAAGTAAATTAAAGAATTAATTTCTTTATAAATAGAGTTTATAGAGTTATATCAAGGTCTCACCCTTCAATTCCAGTTCAAAATTTGCCCTCAAAAGCAGCGTTGTGTAGTTCTCGCCCTTGCCGCCCGTGGTCTCTAGCCGGAACGACTTGACAGTCTTAAGATCGGGAAAGTCGCTGTCCAGAAACTCTTGGAACAGCTCTTGGTTCACCCACGCTGGCAGCTGCTCAGCTGGGGCGCTGCTTTCTTCTTTGCCCTGAACCATTGCGTCTACCTGTTAGTTCTGTTAGTAATTGCCGCAACTTGGAGCAGGTTCCGCCTTATATTGGCCGTAAACATTGAGAGCTTTTCCCCCGAAAGCTCTCCTGCTCAATTTCGTTTGCTGGCTAAAGTGCCGTGTGGGAACGCTTTTGGATCGGGGTGGACCTGCCCCCTCAGCTTTCAGATCTGTGATCGAACCACATTCATGCTGGACTGGCAAGAAAAGTTGCCTAATCAGTCGTTCCCAGCTGATCAAGCTGCTTGAACCCCAAAGAGCAAGTTTGGACGATGACTTATTTGCAGGTTCACTGTTACGGCGTCAATTTTGCACTGATGACTGGCGAAATACGGGTTTGTTTATCTCTCCAATGATTCTCTCAAACGAAGCTCTAATATTAGTTCCTCCCCCAGACAGCCAAACAGTTGGAAGAGCCCCCGAAGCTTTTGAGTTAATCAAGACGCGTGCTGCCTTCATTTATGGTTCGTTACTGTTCATTAACGCATTGTGGGGGGAATACTAGCCACACATGAAGCGGGAATTCTTTTTGAACTTGAATGGGTTTGTAAATAAAAACAGCTTTCGTAGTGGCAAATATCGTTACTTACTTTTAGATGGACTTAGAGCAGTGGTTGGCACGGCCCTATTCCGCGGGAAAGATTTTTCTCACTCGGCGTCGCTGCCGCTCACGCACAGTATGTACAAAAGAGAATAGAAGTAGAAGTATGCAAAAAAGAAAATAGAAGAATAAGTATGCACAAAAGAGAACAGAAGAATCAGTGCAGACAAATTGTAATTGTGTGGCTAGATTTGGCCTTTTTTAGCGTTAAATAGCTAGGTTTTAGGTTATAGCTATTTTTTTAACCATATTATTGAATATTTTTGCTCTTTTTCTCATATCTAGCCAAAGAGTGTTCAATTTTCACTCATACAAATTCAATGTTGGCATTTGACTGTAGTGGTGCGAACTTAGAGGCTTAAGTTTCTACTATTCCATTGATATCATGTGCTTATGTTCCTATCTGTCCCTTTAAAAAGTGCCTTACAGGCTTTAAGAGTAACACAACTTCGCATTTCTTCAAATCGAAGCACATAGATTTATTTTCCTTTTACAGAGTATTGACTAGTCTTCTTCGAAGTAACCACGATTCTCCAGCCAGGGCAGTAGCTCCCTAAGCTGCTCCGCAAACACTGGATTCCTGAAGAGCTCATCGACGTCTTCGTGAGTGGCAAAATCCGAGAGAGTTACAGGCAGAACTTCCGTGACAAACTCGAAAGCTAACCAAGAAACTCAATTAGTTATCTCTTAAAAATTAAATAAACATTTTAAGACCTACCCCAATGTCCGTATTTCAGCAAATCCAACTGAAGATCCGTGAGGCTGGGCTTTTTTCCCTTGTATTTCAAAAGGTCCAGATTGACCACCAACTGATCATGGTAATACTTCACAAAGCCATCAAATCGCTTTGATTTCTCAGCAGGAGCCGTTAGGAGCAAACTGAAAAGATCATAGACAGCTGGACCGTATTTGGCAGCATGAAAGTCACTGAACAGAGTGTCCTTTACATTCCCAAAGGCATCCACTTGATTAAGGACATTATTCGCCCAGAGTGAACCATTGAGGATGACATTGAAAGATGTTCTCACATCCAAAGCTTCAGCATGGGCTTTCACATACTTTTGAAATGATTTCTAAGAGGGGTATATACTGAATTACGACAAGAACTATCAAACTATCAAGCTTTACAGGAAAAGCATAACTTACCACCTTATCTTCGTACTCCCGGGCATCGTTCGAGCGTAGGCTCTCGTGAAATTTCATTTGGAACAAGCTCTTCGGCTCGTCCACTGCTCCCCCCGATTCCGAGAGGCGACCTCCGAGCTTTGGAAGCTCCCTAATCTTGCCAGAATTCCCCTCTATATAGCAAGCTGTGGCGGCATGATAAGCGGCCAGTTTCGATAGCACCGCTTCCATGGCGGTTACGTTTAGACCCTTAAGGGTATTACCCACCGAGTAACCTTTGGCTAGGATATAGTCTAGGTAGAGGCAGTTGGATTTCTGCTTGGACTGGAAGCTGGCGGGACTAAAGTGTATGGTTTTATCCGCTTCCTTGTACAGCTGCTCCAAAGCGGGCAATACGGTCTCGTACATGTAGCGCTCCACTGAGAAGTCCCCCTTGATGGGTAACTTTAGGCCACTTGAAACTGATTCCGGGGACTTGAGTAGGTAACTCACAAGGCGCTTCTTGTTGCCTGTGGAGTTTGATTATTATTTAAAGAGGTCTAAGTAGCTTTCACCATTTTCCTACCTGAAAGTAACACCTGAAGCTGGACACAGAGAGCCGGCTGCGACAGCTGCACCTCCCACTTGCAGCGAGTGCTCTCGATTTTCTTGAAATCCGGTATCTCCTGCCTCGCCACTCGCTCCAGTTCCTGCTGATCCAGCCAGGCCGGCAGGGAGACATCTTGGGATAACTGCGTTACCAGAATTGGGCTCGACATTCTCCTCCGTTCCCGATTGCAAACTGAAAAAAGCAAAAAGCCCGAGCATGTCTAGAGCCGATAAGTGCGTTGATAGGGAATGTAGGCTATATGATTGAAATTTATGAAGTCGGTAGGCAAACATGATTGTTGCTTTCCCAGTTATCTAAGATAAGTTGGAACAACCTATTAATACTCGCAAAATGAGTATGAAAAGTCGCCCTTGCAATCCAACATCTGCTGTGTTTGCTAAGACCCATCTATCATGACCTAATACATATTGGTTTCTGCCCTAATTGAGTCCCAAAAAATGTGTCGAAAAATTGCGAAAAATGTCAGAAATTATAACGCGAAATATAATTAATTTGTCATAGGGAATTGACACACATAGCCGAAAAGGGGAGGATAACCCCGCAAGTCATTCAATCTCAGTTGCCGATTTTCTTTGGGAATCAGTTAATAAGCTACACGTGCTGGAAGTTCCGATCTAAGCGAAGCATTTAATAAACTGTAAAGGTGCCGGAAGGATCATCTCTGGGAGTTAAGATCAAGAGATATCCTTAGATAGCTCTTACTGATGCGCTAATCGCCGACACGTGAGGCCACTTTGTGCGCCAAAGGGATGGAGTGAACCCTAGGGGTGGCTGGATGTGCATATGGAATACGATTTAATTCAGCATGAAGTGTCACAAATTCATCAAAACATATTGTAGACCAAACTACCAAAACAACAGCAACAGCCGGCCAGATTCAACCCTCCTCAGGTAGCCCAGTTTCCGGCACCCGACCGATGTCCTTGCAATATCCGTTCCAAATTAATTCAGTCCCCGGTGGAAGGGGCGCTAATCTGTTGGAAATGGGCGTTGAACGCAAAAATTCCTTGGTATTTAGGCAATCCCTCAAGTGTTACACTTGTTCCTGCCCTGTTGTTGTCGTTGTCGGTTAGGGGTTGCTACAATTGACTTTGAATTGCCCAGCCTCCCCTCGCCATCAGCGCACCAATTTATTAATAATAATTTCACGCTTTGTTTGCCTTGTCAAATTTTGTATAATGGCTCGTTCTCTTTTTCGGATGCTCCGCTTAGGAGCGGTCTTTGTGCAATGTGACTTCATCGAGGCCACCGCATCAGGCTCACCGACATGTGTTCCCTTCCCGTCCAGCAGCTGCAGGGATTCGCACGCAAATCACGACATGGTTTGCTTTGGTTGGGCTTGGGTTTTTTTTAAACAAGTGCGGGTTGTGCCAGCCAGAATTAGGGGGATTATCAGGTGTATGTTGGTGGTACTTTTGACTTTAAAGTCAACCACTTCTAAAGGTTAACGCAGTTAAGCCAACAAATTAGATTTGATCAGATTCCCAGAGAAATAAATCTTCCTATTAGCTTATTTTTAAATAATCCATCTATACTTTTAGTCAAATGGTAATAAAATATGTTATATTCAAGACATACGCATTATACCCTAATCCATCCATTCTAATAGACTGGCAAGCTAAAGATGATACAATTTTTTTGTAATCTTAGGTGATTTTGCTTATATATAAGTTTATATATAGACTACAACAGAAAGACTATAGACCCTTACAGAAAATTTTATAAATTTCCAAAACTACTTTAATCTGCTCTTTAGTATAATGGTCTTCTAGTGTTATTGTCCTTTAGTCTCTAAGAAATAGTTTTTCCTAGAGATCGACATGAACAGTCTGTTGATTCTGACCAAGATTATTCCCACATATAAATTCCTTACTCTTGAAAAAACCTTAATAGTTCCTAGTACATACTTTGACTAACTTTACCATCTTCTGCGAATTATATAATGGTCCCCACTCATCTATATTACTCGCTCTTTTAATTTATATAATACATATTTTATGTTAAATACCTTTTTTAAATGTATGTATTTTAATGTGGATTTTATATATGTTTTTTAATGCATTTTCATGGGGAAAAACTTTTTTTGAAGAGTTATCTAGATCAAACTTTTAAAATAAACACAATAAAATATTTCTTGAGTATTTAAACAAAATACTTATCAAATTTTACACAGAAATTATTTTATAAGTTCACTCCCTTCTCTTCAAAATATTTTCATTTGAGTTTAAAAGTGTATCTTCTTTTATCTTCAAATTACTAAACCACATTCAATTCTCGCATTTCCACACACTAATAGCACTTTTCGTATATAATATTTTATTAATAATTAAAAAAACAAAGTTCAAGCTGTTTAGGCCAACAATATCCCTAAAGCTTCCATTAAGATTAGGGCAATATTATAATATTCGTTGATAAATACAATCCCGAAAAACCTCTTCAGGTTAAACTGTGGTTATAGGGCGAGGCGAAGTCGCGCTGATACGCCGCCGCCGGGTGCAGATGATGGGGATGGATGGGAGGCGGTGGCGCCTGGTGGTGTCCATTCATACCTCCATAGACATCCGATCGCGACTTGTGGGAGTTTGAGGGCGTGCCGCTGAGCAGTTCCGCCATGAACCCGATGTAAGTGATGGCCAGGCGGAGCGTTTCGATGCGCGAGAGCCGCTTCTCGTAGGCAAAGGTGGGCACCTTGCGGCGCAGCTTGTCGAAGGCCTCGTTCAGGTTGAACATCCGCCGACGCTCCCGGATATTGGCGGCCCTCCTCTGGGCCATCGAGGCCACCCGACGGCGCGTCTTCTTCGAGGAGCTGGAGGAGCCATTGGCCCTGCCATTGGTAGAGGGGCGCTGCGGCACCAGCGGAGCCACCTGCGACCGCTGCCAAAGAGCTAAAGGTTGGCAAAAATATATATATTTTGATCAATATTTTTCTCATTTATTCCTTGGGGCGGTGGCTACTCACACAAATCGGTGCAGGGAAAGCCAGCGATGAGCTCCTGGTAGGGCACTATGGGCGGCGGCGGCGGTGCCTCCTGGCCCCAAAGCGGCTGAAAGGGCACCTCTGGCATGTAGGTGGGCTGGTCACCCGGATGTGGATGCTGCATGGTGACTGAGTGTCCGATATGATAGCTAATTGCGCTGCAATTGGAAGACCCTGGGTCCGTTCTGCTTGGAAGACTGAGTTGCAATAAATTCTGATTGTCCTCGCGGCCTGTGAAGTCAGCTCGGTCCGGGCACGGATTTTGCTTATTGGATTTCCTCCCCTCCGGACGGCGGCATCTGCTTGGAGGCCATTTTGGATTGGCAACAGTTCGCAGCGTTCCGATTGGTCGTCCTGGATGGAGGGTTGCTGTAGTGGTTTCGGATGTTCCAGCTTGCGATTCTGCTTGGAATTGGGCGGGCTAAGGTTTCTCATTGAATTGGAATTTAATTATGAATTACTAACTAAATTATAATTAAAGTAGGTTGGGTACATTTTTACAGATAAATTTAAACTATGTTAAATGGTGAAAAATGCACTCGTGAAAAAATTGACTGGAAACATAAAAAGGCAACAGTTTGTGTTAGAAACGAGAAAGAAAGCTAACTTCGGTAAACCGAAGTTGGTATACCCTTGCAGTCTGTAATTGGATCATTGAAAATCGAACCATTTTAGTAATGTTGAAAAAACATCGAATTTTGTAAATTTTACATTTTACATGTAGAATTTTACATTTTCATATAAATGGACCGATCGATTCTATGGCAGCTATATGATATAGTGGACCGATCTTAATGAAATTAAAACCGTAATTCTAGAACCTTAAAAAACTGCTATGTCTTAAAATTTATAGAAATTCGTTGAAAAACAGAGAAGTTAAATTTTTTTTTACATTAATTTCGCCATCATTCCTATGGCAGCTATAGGATATAGTAGTCCGATTTCGGTCGTTCCGACATATATACTGCGTGCTAAAGAAATAAGACTATGCTGAAAATTTCAGTTCGATAGCTCAAAAACTGAGAGACTAGTTCGCGTAGAAACCGACAGACGGACAGACGGACAGACGGACAGACGGACAGACAGACGGACATGGCTAGATCGACTCGGCTGGTGATGCTGATCAAGAATATATATACTTTATGGGGTCGGAGATGCCTCCTTCACTGCGTTGCAAACATCTGGTCAAAATTATAATACCCTCTGCAAGGGTATAAAAACTAAGAGAACCTATTCTTGGAAGTTAAAGTTCCAGAAAATTAAAACCACAACAATTGTATTAGAATTATATGAAGTTTATTTTCAAAATGTATGTGAAAAATTCACGGGAAACATAAAAAAGCCAACGTTTTTGTTCGAAAATACTTATTTCTGCTAGTAAAAGTTGTAGAAAAATAAAATCAATTGCTTTGTAATAAAATAGAATAGAAATAGAGGAAGTTTATCATCAAAATATATACTTAAATGGATGGAAGCATCGGATACTGATGAGGAAGAGCTATCTCCCTTCCAAAAGAGCTCTTTATTCAAGCCTTCCCATAAGCTTTGGGTGGTTGTATTGGCTGTTCAAAGTGTTCTCAATATAATTAGGACACGAACCACAGAAAGAACAGAAGTTTGTCCACCAAGTGTTCTCAGTCTATTCGGGACACGAACCATAACAAGAGCTGGAAATTTTTCAACACGAAGTTTGGGAATATTCTATTATTTCCTTTGAAATGAAGATATTATTTACTTTTTTTTCGGTTAACATAGTAAACCCTTCTAATATTTAAATTTATTTCAAATTAATTACCTTATTACCTTATTACCACGTGCAATCATAGCTCCTATCTGTTGCATGCCTTTGTTTTTGTTTATAAGTGACTCCCAGAGAGTCCTGTCAGTGATTCAGCTCTCCTGCTGAATGAAATTACAGTGAGTCTGCGCGGATAAGTTCGCCGGCTAATGCCTCTCCACGCTCCCATGCTCCACGCTCCACGCTCCATTCTCAACGCTCCAAGCTCCTTGCTCCAGGTGATGTGATGACGCCGCGGAGATGAAAGGCATTCCCCCCCATTGTGCCAACTATTTAGCCGCGTGGCAACAGGACACAGCGTCCGAGGCTTAGAATGGAATGTGCCGACAGACTCGGTAAGGTAAGCCTTTGATGGACAGTTGGAGCTGTGATTCCTGGAAAGATGGGACTTTCGAACGGATTTCATTGCGCTGCCAAATGTCGCAAAACTTTTCAAATGGGCCTCTGATTGGAAAAGGGGCGACGAAGTGCCTCTAACTTTTCGGTTTGCATTCGAAAGTTCGTTTTTATGGCTCCAAATGAGGTTTCCAGTTTATTTATTTAGTTCGTTTTATGTTCTTCTCTCCGCCCCGAGCGGGAGGAGGAGCAGTACTCAAGGGTGCTCCATTGTGTCAATAGCTTGAAATTGGATATGAAGTGCCTTGGAGCCCGTCTGATGATGGCTAAATCCAGTCGGCCTGCTCAAGTTCAAGCTGGAATAGTTGTGAATTGTGAAATTTGCATTCATTTCGTTTCGCGGGGCTTTAAAGGACACACCAAGTCCTCGGTAATCCTTCGATTTGTGAATGCAAAAGGGAATTCAAGACACACAAGAAATGTCCAAGGCGATTTGTTTGTGTCTGCGTCTGCGAGCACTCGCCAAGATTTATGCTCTCTGTGATGGCAAACTCTGCAGCTTACATTATGAAAATGTAAGAAATGTGAAAATATGAAAATGTGGAAATTTGAATTTGTTCCCTCCTGCGTCGCTCTCTCGTCCTTTCTCTGTTTGTGCCACTTCCTAATTTTCCACGCAAATGCATTTTATTTATTACGCAATTTGGGGATTTGTACGCGCAGCCACAACTGTGAGCGACATGAAAGCGCTTAAACTCCGGACTCCAAGCTCCATACCACGGACTCCGGAGCGTTAAACGAGGCATTAGCCCCAGTGGATTACGGCTAATGCTGGCTGCACAATGGCCCCAAGACGGCGACGACGACGACAACAGGCACAACAGGACGCCAATTCGGGGGCGTATGCGTGATGTCCCCAGGTACGATTCTTAGGAGCTTAGCAACTCGGCAACTTGCGCGATTTAATTGTTGTTCATAAATGGTTTCAGTACAAGGTTTCCTGTGTTGTTGTTTATGTTTTCGGGGAGAATGTATTTAAGTTGATTTCATCGTTTAAACTTTAAAATGAGGAGGTGGAAACATTTCGAATGGCCTCAGGCCATTTTGATTCGTACATAATTGAATACCTTGATTGTATTAATAATTCATTTCTTAGAATGAAGCGGTTAGATAAAGGTAAACATTAAATTACTTAATATATGCACAGCCCGAAATTCAAAATTGTAACAAAATTCTAAACATATCTTAAATCTAGCTGCCCTTAAATTATTTTCCACTATGAGAACGGGTTTAACATATTTTTAGTTTGAGAAAATGTTCTCAAAAACAAGAAACACTTTCAAGAAATTCTGCAATGAAGCGATTGTAGGGTTATGACACTGTGGCGAAACTTTTTTTATTGAGTTTTCATTAAAAGCTACGTACTCACCCACGCAAAACGTGTTCCTAAGCAGTGCGATAGAGCGAGAGGGTGACTATTGACCTCTCGTTTTGACTCAATGATTAGGAACACATTTTGCGTGTCTGAGTACGTAGCTTAAAACCTTAAAGTGACAACATTGTGTGGTTTTATGTGAGGACATTTTCTGTACTGAGTCTGGTCTCATCGATTTAAAAAGAATATATAAACTAAGGTCGAAATTGCCAGCACTTGTGCTATAATTTATGTAAATACCCTATAATTTAAGGCATTAATTAATAATTACATAATTCCCTTTTGTTACATTCATGCTTCTTATGAAAACTCTAAATAATAATATTTTAACATAGTGTCATAACGACATAATCGCTTAACTTCATATTATTTATGAATTTATTATGAAAAATATATTAAAAATAACGAATAACTCCCAGTTAAACATTGTAGGCTGTGGACAGTGATTCGGTTCTATGCAGATATTCGAAATTTTCTGTAATGCTGCTGCCAAAACTTCCTCTTTTCAGCTCGAACCTTTCCAAGGCGAGGGCCTTGTTCCGGGCAGCTCGCCGGTCCATGTGGGTCGAGAGCACCCATGTGGAGTATGTGAGCTACTCCATGCCCCACAACGTGATGGCAGCCCCGCCCATCGTGGTAATGCACGATCTCAATCTTAGTATGGAATCCTGGCGAGGTGTGGCCCTCAATCTCAGCCAATCCGGTCTGCGTCAGGTGATCACCATGGATGCCCGGAACCATGGCCGCAGTCCGCACATATCGGGGCACTCGCCGCTCCACCTGGCCGCCGATGTGCAGGCGCTGATGGGCCACCAGGGTTTCAGCAAGATCGTGGCCCTGGGACATGGAATTGGGGGCCGAGCAATGATGACGCTGGCCCTCACCCAGCCGCAGCTAGTGGAGCGGGCCATTCTGGTGGACATAACACCGGCGCCTGTGCCCAGCAACTTCTACCTCACCCGGCAAGTGTTCGAGCTGATGCTGCAGGTGGTGCCCACCATACCCGGGAACTTGTCTCTGTCCGATGGAAGGCGGTTCATCCTGCCACTCTTCCAGGAGGTGGTGTTCGATATGAACGATCTCCAGTTCATTCTCTTTAATCTGCGCAAGCTGGATAGCGGTTTCGGCTGGGCGGTGAATCCCCAGGCAGTGCTTAGCTCCTGGGCAGAGCTCATGATAAACTACGAGGCCACCTTGGGCGGCCTGAATCCCTATATGGGCGAGGTGCTGCTCATCGCGGGCTCCCAGTCGGAGTTTGTGACCTCGACGAGCATAAGCGTGATGCAGCGATACTTTCCCAACACGGTGGTCCAGATTCTGGACGCCGGGCACTTTGTGTACCAGGATCAGCCGGAGGAGTTTGTGGAACTGGTCGTGGAATTCACACGGGAGTGCCACGTCTGCTGAGCAGGGGCTTAGTGGCTTCCCTCTTCTTGGAATTACTGAACTTGGTTACGTGGTTCCTTGGTTACTTCCCTTACTTGCTTACTTGAGTGAGTGCTGAAATTTCAGCTCGATAATTGCGCTGTCAGCACACGGGGCAAGGGTGAAGGACGAGGAAGGATTTGTACATAGTGCAGCAGCCAAAATCGATGGGAAATCAACGTGTGGCAGCCAATCGAAGCGATACCCAATATCCCTCAGACCAGACTCGGAGCCCGGCTCAGGTGCAGGGCACACTCGCTGGAGCCCAGTGGAGTGGCGCACAAAGGCCAAACCCCCCTATCGCCAATTTGCCAATAAAGCTGCCGAAGGTGAGGCGAAATGCGCCACAATGCGATACAATTTAGATTTATATGCTTTGTCTGATTTATTTGTATTGGACGTGTGGGCGATGGAGACGTCTGACGACGACGACAAGGACTGGCTTTTGTGTCTGGCTGCCGGTGCTTCAAAAGTCGATAATCTGTGGAGCAGCCCTCGTCCTGAAATTGAGTCATGACTGAGATTTGAATGCCCGCGTTCAGTGACGTCTGTCTTCAAGTTGTTTGCACAAACCGGAATCCGAATTCGCATTCGAATCTGAAACCCCGAGCGCGGCTGCCTTTGTTCTGGCTTTAATGAGGATTACGTGAAATTTCATTATGCTGCGTAATAAATAAGTAGCAAGTCAAATAAACAGGGACTAGCAAACACACACACACACCGGCGCCCACACACATTCCGCAGCTGTACAGGATCTGTACTTACATTCCTCGGAACTCGGTACTGGGAACTGGAAACAGGCAACTCGTACAACTCTGGCAAGCATATTAAAATTTAGACACGTACACATTTTATGGCTTGTGTGTTTGGGTTTATTTTCGGGGGTGAGTGTGGGTACTATACCCGTATGTCTGTGGCAGTTGCATAAGCCAAAGGCAAAAAAAAAGGCAGTAAACTCAAATACAGAGTGTCCTGGATCAGGTTTGGGGTTCCCCAAGCTTAGAGCTAAATGAACAAGCGGGTTTCCTGAAGATTCCTGATCAAGAAGAGTCCGTTGATCGTCCAAGTTTCTATCTAAATTTATGGTTTTACAGAAGTATTTCTTATTCAATAAACTACAGTCTCAAAATTTCCCCAAGCCAGCTTCCTTAATCCGACAGATGACACTTTTCCGGAGCACTTATCCTGATATGTCGTGAGTCATCCCGCGTGACCTGCTCGTGTTCCGGTCCCTGCTTCAAGACAGTAGTTAACCCCTTCATTAAAACCATCCGCTTCCACACGAGTGCGGGCCATCTATCTCAATTAAATGTGGATTACATTTTATGAATATTGATTTTCCCCCACCAGCTCGTGCGTTGCCATTAATTGGACTTTGGATGGGGGAAGTGGGCGAGGCAGTGGCAGGATACTCGATATCCAATCCACCTTCCGATTCGTGTCAGTTTATTCAGCCAGATTGCTGAGCTGAGCTCTGCTCCGTGTTTACTCTGCTCCGGCAGAGGCAGTGGAGCCAATTCATTAGCTGCTCTGCTCCTCCGCTCAAAACGTGGCAAAGGACAACATAAAAGCGAAATAGCTGCAGTTGCAGCTGCAACTGCTGAGTGTGTGCATTCAGAGATGCTGATGAAGTCACTTCCCGGTACCAGTCCCTATTCCAGTTCCTCCTAGTAATATCCCGCTCACTGCGCTTTTGTCTTTTCAATTACCGACGAGCTTCAAAGTCAAACTTTTGTGCAATTATCCTGCGAGACAATTTTCGCTGTCTCGATTTTTATGAGCGCACAAAGTTCCCCGCCTTCCATCCTTCCATCCGGCAGAACTTTTGCCAGCAACAGTTTCCATTTCGCAGTATCCTGACTTGTGTCTATGTATATATAGTATAGTACGAGTATAGTATGTATCTTCCCCTTCAAGACGGTTGATTTTTAATTTCATGTTGGCGGTAGTATCCTTGGCCAAAATGCCAGCTCCGCTTACTTTATTTCCAGGGGGGAACATCCGACGGGTTAAGGCAAAAGTTGTGGCGCAAAAATAAAGCTAAATGAGACGCTGACCTAATGAGCGTCCTGCCAACGGACTTGGGAACCCTCAAACCCGGCCCCTTGTCCACTTTCCGGCGAAATTGACACCCCAGCGAGAGGGCTGCTAATGAAGCCGGGCTTCCTGGACTCTTGGACTCCTGATAAGGTCAACGGGGGCGTGGCTCGTAAAGAGGCGGCCATAAAAGCGAATTGCGGGTGAAAATGGCGTGCGAGCTGGCGACAATCGGTACCGTTCCGCTTATCAGGTTCCGGGTCCGCTTCCCAGTTCCGGGCCAACGACCGGGATATTAATAAACATGTCTTCAGTGTCCACGTTCTGGTGGCGTAGCGCATTATTCTTGTGTCCTCCCGTTCGGTGGCCATTGAGGGGTTAATGTGGTCGGTCATTAGTGAGGTAATTGGCAGCTAATTGGCTTGATGAGTGCCGGCCAGCTTGATTGGAATCATTGCGACCCTTCCGGTGCCGAATAAAACGAAGTCTAAGCGATAAAAATGTATTCGGTTTAATTTGGAAATTTAGCTTAACAGGTACATATTATAGATAAAAGGAATAGAAAAAGGATGCAAAATGTATATACTAGATTAATGTTTCTTTGGAAATATTAACGAGTTCGAGTAATGAGTAAAGGACACTTGTTTAATTTGTTATAGGAAATATTAACGAGTGCAAATAACCTAAATAAAAACGGACTCTATGAATTAGAGTACAAACCAAAAGTTAACTAAATAAATTATTAACTTAAAATGTACTATGTTTGCAATATATTTTTCATTCAATAAACCGCATTCTCTGTTGTACTCACTTTTATTCTCCTATAAAAACCGATTCTGTGGCCTATCTCAGGTGTCCACTATTAGTTTCTTAGCCGTGGAAATGCAATCAAAGTTTTCTGATTAAAGTGAAAATGCGAGAAAATTATGAATCAATTTCCAGTGGATGCAAGCAAAGTGCAAAGTCATCGGCAAACTGCACAAGTGGACGAGAAGAAGAACAGCGCCTGGACACTCCCAATATTAGCCGCCAATCACGAAAATTTGCATAGTTCTCCTGTGCGTCCGAGCGCGGTCCAGTGGCTATTAACGGGAGAATGCAAAATTAGGTCAGAACTTGCTTTAAGGATAGTGATGACAGGGATATTTTTCAAATGTCTTATGATAAATTAAGGCCTTTATTATGAATTATTTTATTTAATGAATGATTAAGGGTGCTTCTATATATTTTAATTTTCTATAAAATATATACGCTTGAGAAATTATAAGAAAACGTATCGATTGTTCTTTTTCTCCTTGTGTTTACTCGTCGTCTTTACAAGTCGCGACGCGTCGTTTACTCGCTCGTTCACTCGTCCTTCGCTCGCTCATACAAATGGTTGTTGTCTAGGAAAACTCGTTGGCATTCATGCGCCTTGAGGCAAACACCTAGTAATAAACAAATAAATGTTTTGTATTGGTGCATTATTATTATCAATCTTTTCCTGCAACAAAATGAAATTCTTTGTCCAAAAAATAAAATGTTCCTCCTGGAAAACCCAGCAATCTAGCAGGCTACAGTTGACCTGTCAGGTAGGTGTAGCCTTCAACTTCAGTTCGTTTTACATTTCCTAGTGTCTTGGATGTTATCAAAGATTTCAGTAGTTTTTATTATTCCAAAAGAATCGGTTCGTGTTTGATCAGTATTAGCTCCCACACACTCAGTGGTTTTACAAATATTTTTACCTGCAATGGACATCACGACGGCCAGTGTGGTGTACACCAATCATTTTTACGCTCCAAATTTCGTCGGCGATCAGCTGCAGCCGCAGTCGCACCCGCAGCACCAGCCCCAAATTATCCATGCCAGCTACCTGGTTGCCTCTGGACCCGGTCTGGGTCTCGGACTTGGAGCCGGCCACAATGCCACGATGGGAACCACCGGTTCCGGCCAGAGTCCGCGGGCCGTCTACAGTGATCTCTATCGGTTCGAGGACGGCGGCGGCGATGCCAGCGGATCGCTGCTGATCGGACAGCACGAGGATAACTTTTGCGGCGAGACGAATGAGGAGAGCAGCTCGTCCTCCTGCCAACCGGAGGAGGACACCCTGGACATGGATGAACAGCTGGCGGCGGATCTGTGCCTGGACCTGGGCAGCCGGGGTGAGGTGGCAAATAGGGGAGAGGGAAACCAAGAGGCCCCCTCTGACGATGACGACGACGACGACGACGAAGACGATGACGATGATAATGATAATGGCGCCGGGGAAGGCCCACATTACCCATCCGCCATAGTGGACAACACCCAGTTCATCGTTTATCCGCCTCCTCTGCCCATGTCGCCCCACTCCCCATACATGACCGTCGGCCAGGAGCTGTACATCATCCAGCCGGAGACGGTGTTCGTCCTGGGCATGCGCCTCAATGTGACCAAGAACGACATCATGATGTTCTTCGGCAAGCTGGGCCTGATCAGGTTGGACGATGCAACCGGCAAGCCCAAGATCT
Organism: Drosophila tani; assembly: GCA_008042535.1. NCBI lineage: Eukaryota > Metazoa > Arthropoda > Insecta > Diptera > Drosophilidae > Drosophila > Drosophila tani. Next base: position 27,587 of record VNJO01003250.1, on the reverse strand, counting down.
TTGTCTACAAGAACAAGCTAACCGGTCGCTCCAAGGGTGAGGCCACCATTACCTATGTGAATCCCTACTCGGCCCAGGCGGCCATCAGCTGCCTCACCGGCACCAAGTTCATGGGTCAGACGCTGAATGTCCTGCCCGCCTACCTGTCGATGAGGAAGGGCACCAGCGTGCGCTACAGCTATCCGCGCGACCTGAACCCCGCCGACCAGCAGCGCCGCCAGCGGCTGCCCAAGTGGAAGCCGGCCAGCGACAACTGGGTGTGCCTGCTTTGCCGCAACAGCAACTTTGTGTGGCGCTCCAGCTGCAATCGGTGCCAGGCCAGCAAGGTGACAGCTTGCCAGGGTTACAACCAGGGCCAGGGTCAGGGCCAGGACAAGATGCCAACGGAGGAGACCAAGACGGGATCTGGATCTGGATCTGCATCTGCATCTGCATCCGGAGCCACCACCGCCCGACGCAGGCGGCCACACAGGAAGGACTGGCCCTGTGGCTTCTGCTTCAACCTGAACTTCTGGTACCGCCTCAAGTGTAATCGCTGCCAGGCCCCGCGATCCGAGGCCCTGGCCACCTCGGAGTCGGAGGAGCCCTGGGAACTGGTGCTCAGCCCGCCCTCCGCCGAATAGAGATGGAGTGCAGTACCTACCCATCCCATCTCGTCGTTGTGTCTCCGTACCCGTATCTGTTGCCGTTTGTCTACCCGTATTTGTTCATCCAAACGCCAGTTCCTTGTTTTTCATCCCGCTTTCGGAGAGAGAAAAGAAATTGCCTATGATTGGAGGACGCACCACACAGCGTCGTGGATTTCATCAGAACCGAATCGATTCCATTCGACCCGACGAGCACACACATCCACACACAATCCTAGATCCTTCATGGCAAGCGGCTATAAGCCCCAAAATTCCTGTTAATCTTCGTCGTAAAATACCGCTTTGAAGCAATACAAGATATAGTAACTACAATTCCCGGACGAGCGGACGAGCGTCGACACACGCCCCCTCGAGTCCCAGAGATTGTGGGACAATGCAGCGCAGCAGTTGAATGGTAATCCACTTAATCCGGGCAACTGAATATTTTGCCAGGGCACAAAAGGCATCCCAGGCCCCCACCTGGCGAGCAGCTCTAAACGTTTAATGAATTTATTTACTTGCCGGACGCCCGCAGCCAGTGGCTCATTGGCTCTGTGGAACTGCACTGCAAAAATCACAATATCTGTTTGTGTAGAGTCTAAATTGTTCAATAATATTTACCTTCTTTCCAAAAATACTGTGTTTTAATAATTATTCGTTTTAAAAAAACTGAAGGTTGGACACAGCTTTTGTGCGGGTGCATACGGGAAATATAATATTGGGACGGAGCTCAGGTCTTTTTTTTACTTACAAAAAGTATATTTCTTTTTCTTTTTAGAGATGGTAAGGAAGCCAGTTTGCTTACAATTATGATGGAAAATACTTGTCATATAAAAAATTAATTTAAATTTAATTTAATGATTTAATTTCCATACGGTTACATTTGAATACAGTGTCATACCCATATCAGGAAGGTAAAGGAAGAAGTTAAAAGAGAGTATATAGTACAATATCTGTTTGTGTATAGTCTAAATTGTTTAATAATATATAACTTAGTTCCAAAAATGGTGGCTGAAATTTTTTTTATTTGTGTAAAACTGAAGGTAAGACACGGGTTTTATAAAGGTGCATACGGGGAGTATTTAGAAAGCTCTAGTTTTTTTGTTGTACTTAAAAAAAATATTTTCTTTTATTTCTTAATATGTTTAGGAAGCCAGTTAACATAATAATATGATGGGAAATACTTGTCATATTATAAAAATAAAATAATGACTTAATTTCCATACACCTAATATATTAATGCAGTGTCAAACCCTTATTAGGAAGTTCAAAGAGTGATATATGGCATATCTCTGGAAAGTTATAATGCCTGGATAAGAGGCTTCTTTCATTAAATTGAAATAGATTTAAACAGATTTTTAAATATATTTTCTTTGCAGTGCATCAAAGTCAAGCCACTTGAATCTGTGTCCCGCAAAGCCACTGGACAGGCAGGCTGGCTGCCTGTCTGCCTGCCGCCCGCACCCTTGTCTTGTGATTTAATCAAACTTTGCTCCGGCCAAATCTCTGCCACAACAGCTCGGCTGGCTGAGGCGTCAGGTGGGTTGCACTTTTGGCTGTACCCGCAGCTGTGGCGATCCCCAGTCCCCAAAGTTCCCAATCCCCAATCCGCAACCCCGGCGCCTTGCAGACTCCGCTTGTTGTGCATTTACTTTGCACTTTCTTCCACACGAGCAGAGAAGGCAGCTGGATGGATGGGAGTCCATTGCTTGCTCTGTCGCCTGCGGGTTATTTGCGTAGCTGCAGGTGTTGCTCCTGCCCAGTAACCACCAGACCAGGCCCACAGTGTCGCCGAACTAAGTGGCAGTCGGGGAGGAGAAGGAGCAACGTAAATGCAATAAACACCATTAGCTGCAACGACTCCGCTGGTCGTCCGTCGGTCTGCCCTGCCCTGGTTTCCCCCTGGTCAGGAAAAGTTCTCTGGCAACGAGGCCACCAAGAGGTGGGAAGAAGTTAGATGGCGGAGATGGGGCGGAATGTTGCCGCATCAAAATGCAAACGCGAAAGGCGAAAAGAAACTTAAGTGAATTGAATGGAAAAGTTGAAAACTGCGGCAGCAAGCGGGTGGTGATGGCACAAAGTTTCTGAAACCTGATTTGTTTATAGTTTCCAAGATTGTCTGCTTTTTGTGACCCATTTTGGTCTTTACTTCAACATAATTAGACCAACTTTATTGATATTTAAGGAAATTACGCTTGAGCACGAAAAATGTGGACAAAATAAGGCGAATTCTTGCATTAAAAACTGTTTTTGTGACAGCAAAAGTCGCTGACATTTTTTTCTTTTATGAGAGGGAGAACTTTGCGCTCTTTGGATTGCTTCCTAGGAATGTGTATCGAAAGGAAAAGTTCGATATAATAAATCCAGGATATTTTCGCGCTCAATATCATATCGATAACATCGCAATGTTTGATATATCGCAAATTGAAATATCGATAAATATTATTATCAATTTTATAAATAAAACATTTGGTTTTTATGTTTTTTAAATTATGTGACTTGTTTTAAATTTTGTTTGTTTTGTTTTACTTATCGCATTTATATTGCAAGATTATAATATCGACTTATGTATCGGTATATCGATAATTCGGACTTTTCTGCCACCCCTAATGCTTTCCTGTATTTATTACCTACTCTTCTCTTGTCACATTCACTTGTCATTATTTTATTTTACTTAAAAAATTTCAAAATATTCCAATTTGATTTCAAGAACCTAAATTCACTAGTAAGTAGACTTGGAAAAAACAGTCAAGCACCAAACATTATCAAACACGGTCGCCCACGCCACACTGATTCAAATAAAAAAAAGATAGAAATATACAATATAAAAGATATATATAAGATAAAAAAAAATATGAATCAAAGCATCGGGTGGACAATGACCGGAAGGTCATCCGATTTCGGAAGGAATCCGAAACAAAGCGTCGGGTCATTGTCCCACGCAAGGAATCCGAAACACAGCATCGGGTCAATGTCCTATGCAAGACATACGAGTATACTGAAGCCGACAAGGCATGTCACTTTGGACAGAACTGAGACGATAGACACCCATTACCGCGACTATGGATTCATGAAGACCAACCAGTTGGGCACACCCTTTCCACAGATGAACAAGCTCCTCGATCTGGATGCCCTCAAGGCCAGACTAGAAGCGGAGAAGCTAAAGAGCGTCAAGAGTTCGGTTGAGCTCGAGAGAAATGTTAGATTCCCCAAAGAGCACCCGACCACTGTCACCCAACGCGCCATCTCCTTTGCGAAGCGGCGCAAGGAGTTCGACGAGGGAGAGTTCCTCGTCTGCAAGGGGCGCAAGATAACCGATAGGTTTCATCCCAGTCCTCCCGAGGACGAGCGGCATAGCTATCGCTTAACCCACGTACCAAGCGACGCGACCCTGTACTTCGAGGAGGTGAAGAAATTCTGCGCGGAGTATGACATTAAACTGGCTAACTGGGTCTAACTATCGTTGCCAACAAGTTAAGGGCAGGAATAAAATGCAGAATTTGAGATTTCTAGCTCATCGTCTTTGCCATATCTCTTTCCTTTTTGAGGTGTCACTCACGGGGGATAAATGATGCCAAGTGCAGGCAAAGGGAACGAAAGCCGAGTCTATTGCTCCGAATCCGAGCTACCTCCTATGGGGGTATTGAATACATTTTGTGTATTAAAGGATACTTTGATACTCGAAATAAAAATTAAACTTTTGGCCAAAGATGCGAGTTAAAATCAAGAAAGCAATGATTCGTTTTCCTGAGAATACCTCTTACCCTTAGCTTAGTTCAATCACTCCCTACAAAAAATACAGAATATAATTTATATATACCACACGAACCTCCATCATATATACCTCTGAGCTCCATGGATACCGGGTAGGATAAAACAAACGCCTCTTCGCTTTTCCGGGACACTTGCAGACATTTCGTTCGCAGAAATCCACTCAACTTCACCCACATCCTGGTAGCAAGCTCTCCGCCTCTCTATCTCCATCTCCCATTTCCCTGCTGCTCTGGTTCATTGTACTTTACGAGCTTTTTCAGCGGCCTGAGCTCGCGACTTCCGCGTGTTTTTCCACTATTCCGACTGCCATTTTGTTGCGTTTTTGCCGCGGTTTCTCCGCCTCCGCCGCCACTCCATTCACCACTCAGCCAGCAGCCAGCTTTATCCTTTTGTCTGTCGACGCACGTGGATCGAACAATGGTCGGGACGACGACAGTGTTGAAATGTTTGGCTATAAATTATGGCAGCTCAGATCGACACCGCGGCTCTAAGCGCAGATTGGCATGGCTGTGACAGTTTTAAGGCTTTGCTGCACTCGCAGCATATCGCTTATACGCAACGTGTTCGGTTTCGGTTTCTAGCTGTCATATTGCAAACGACACGCCCGGGAACCGGCCCTGACTATCTATATTTTTTTCGGTCTGCGGTCTGCATTGGCCCCGAAAAGTTGTCCGGACACAAAGTTACGACGGAGCCAGCCAGCACAAACGGACGTGAATCTGTGTGTTTTTCGCGTCCTGACAGCTGTTCGTGTATTTGGCAAAGGCCGTCACATTAGCGCCATTTTCCACTCTGCGGTCATAATTCACTAAAATTAATTGTCGCATTCGAGTTTTGTGTGGCCGCGCTGTGAACTTTGGTGGCTATTTTTGTCCCAGAATGCTCCAGCGCCCGCTCTGGCTCCTGCTCTCGCCTCTCTATTCAGTGTCCGATTTCAAAAGTCCCCGGGGTGCTGTAAATATCATTCGGTGCCGGGTGACTTCTGCTCGGGGAGCCTTTAAGCGGGAAGCGGAAATTGTTAAAGGGCCGGATGCCAGTGCGGATTCGAAGGCATTAACTGAATTTGGCCACATTTAAATCAAAGCCTTCCACTTGACGAACTTCGAAGGCTTGCCAAAAAGTATTTTGGCTGTATCCTTAAGACCCAGAGAGCCAGCTCCCCGGTGCGTGGCTTTCCTAATTTCTGGCAGCTTTCCCCGGCTCCCAGCAAAAAGGGAAAATTATGCAAAACATAATAATAAAATTTAATAAAAAATACCAAAGCACGCGGAGCCCCGGCCCGGTCGGGGATTCCCCTGATTGTCCCAATGTGTAATGGGCTCCGCTAATGCTGCAACATTTTATGCAAATACATTGGAGTGGTCCCTGGCCTGGCCCCGAGTGGACCATGGCCTGGAGCGCAACAAAGGGATCGACGAGGTCTCGGGCTCTGCCGGCCATCTTTATCAGGTATTTGTTTATGCAGCTGCCAAGTCGAGGCTTATTTTATTACATTTCTTGGGGGGACTCGGGACGCGGAACTCGAGACCAAGTCGTTCCGTTTATACAAATGGCTTTTGGAATAGGCAAATAAGTACTTGGTAAGTAAATTTCGGGCACCACCTGCTTCACCTGAGCGGACAGGGCGGGAGCCTCAATCGCTTGGCACTGGCACATAAAAATAAGTCAGGAGACAACGATGTCATTCAAACAAGGACCAAACAAAAAGTCGGCGGCGAAAAGTTGCAAACTTTGTTTTGTTTTATTCGTTTCGGGTTATAAAACGAATGAACGAGTGTAGGGAAAACTTCAGAGCGGTTTCGAAAGTCGGCAAATATCCGCTCCCCATCAGCCACGCCCATTCGGGAGGACGGGCTGCCACGTGGGCGGAGCGGACTTGAAGGCTGATACTGATACAGTGGATATTAAGATGATAAAATGTGCACGGAATCGATGTAAATATTTCAATTAAATTATTAATTTTAACCATTTTATTTTAGGAAGTCAATTATTATTTTTTTATTTAAGCATTGGTAAACTGTACAAAAATTAAAAATTCACAATGTTTGGAGTTGCCACACTGTGATAAAATGATGTACAAAGATGCATACGGCCACACTATAGCGGAAAACGGAGGAAATAATAAATGCAATGAGAAAATAAGAACAGATTCGAGTTAAAAAGCTTCTAAAACAAAATGTTTGTGTTTGAGTCGAGATCATTTGTTTCTTTATCCCCTTAAAATTATGTTTTAAATATTAAATTGCAAAGCTTCAATCCAAAAATGATATAAAATATTTCCTTTTGATCTAAGCTTTGGATAAAAATAATACTATTACATCTCGCCCAAGACTTTCAGTTTCAAAACTTTAAATATATATTTTCCTAATTTTTCCAAAAGTTAACTTCTTTTTCTAACATTTTCCTTAATGAAACCCCCCAAAAATGTAGTATTTCCACTGTTCATCCAAACTCAAACTGGTTGCCCCCGGAAACAATAAAAATGCCGCGTTCACAATGCGCCCCGGCATAAAAAGTGCTTATTACGCCGTATAGTTGACTACGGGCCTTTGTCGGCAGCAGGAGCAGCGACAGTGGAAGCCCGGCAACAATTGAAATAAATGAATTGGCCAAAAGGATTGCGGGGCGAAAAACATAAAACGGAATGGCACGAACGGCATATGGGAAGGGATTTCGACGATTACGGCTTAAATTTTGAAATTCCAATGCGCATGGGAGGCGGTGGCGGCCACTTTACGAGTGACTCGTCAGTGCTTATGCCGCCGCAAATATTTGAGAAGCCTCCCCCCCGCATTAAATCAAAATTGAAATCAAATCGTCAAAGGCACCAGCTGCAGAGATTTAAGGCGACAAGCTTAAAGGGTTGCGAGTCCCAGGAAATGCAGGAGGCATATGTAAATCCAAAGTTTCCAGTTTCGAAGATGGGGTCTCCCACTCATCTCACAACTAAGCCAATTTCAGGGCCCACCGCCGACTGGGTGGAGCAGCTCTGGCACCTATTTCAAACTCAATTAAACACGGAAAGGCCAGCAGCCGGCATCCACATCCCTATGGTGTGTCATGAAATTCGCCACGGTGGACACAGCTGTTCTTTATGTGGCTCCCACCGAGTGGTGAGTGGGGGTGAGTGGCCTAGTGGGAGCTTATTGTGGATGCAGTCTGAACGGCTGGATTAAATATTTGAATACAGTTGCCAGTCTGTCCAGTCCTCTCCTCTCTGGGCGTTTCGTTTTGATCTCACTTAAAGGGCTTCGAGTCGTGTTCTTGGGCCCGTAACTAAATAAAGAGCTTCGGTCAGTCCCGAAAGTTTTAATAACAGCTTGGCCAGACTTTGTATGCCCAACAGTGGCGAGACCAGAAGGATTTCTTTGGGGGTTTCTAGTGTCCATTGATTAAAAGGATTAAATCAATTAAACTTGGAAACAAATAATTAAGAAAAACTATATTTTTGTGGGGGATTTCTGGTATATTCCAACGAAGCCTTGAAAACTGAATCTATTTCCAAAAACTGTGGCAAAAAAACAGAGAAGGCCTCAAACAGAAGCCCCTTTAAAATCTGGCCCGGCTTTCGTCCCTGTTTGTTAGCTCTTTTTGGCACAGGTTTCGGATTTATCTCGACTCGCTTCCGTTGGCACAGCATTTAAGTTCACATGACAACATCAGCATCCAGCATCAGCAACATCAACAGCACAGGCAAAGACAATTCAACGCTGACAAAAGGCACAAACATACTCGTACACAGCCGAACTACACACACTATGTATTGCCGATTAGAATGTTTGCTGTGTTCCGGTCATTTGCATACATTCCACATCCGAGAATTCGGGGCATTGGGGCCACGGCAAACAAGCGGACACAGATTCGGACACGTGGACACGTGGACACCTCCTGACCCATCAGGCTTTGCATTCAAATTCGGCAAGTGACCCGACCCGACCCGCATGGTGACCATGCATAATTAGACCCAGTTTCGGACGTAGCCTTGTTATGGACCAAATATTTGGCTTGTAAATTGATTTCGCTTCGTCAGTTTATTGGCATGTGCTGAGTCCCGTGCCAAGATCAAGGACATCAGGAAGTTGAGGTATTAGAAATTCATCAATGTCGACACTGAATTCTGATTTGATTTTTTATTTTTAGGTATAGTGATAGTTTCTTGAATATATTTACTAATTTTTTATACCCTTGCAGAGGGTATTATAATTTTGACCAGATGTTTGCAACGCAGTGAAGGAGGCATCTCCGACCCCATAAAGTATATATATTCTTGATCAGCATCACCAGCCGAGTCGATCTAGCCATGTCCGTCTGTCTGTCCGCCTGTCTGTCCGTCTGTCTGTCCGTCTGTCCGTCTGTCGGTTTCTACGCGAACTAGTCAGTTTTTGAGCTATCGAGCTGACATTTTCAGCATAGTCTTATTTCTTTAGCACGCAGTATAAATGTCGGAACGACCGAAATCGGACTACTATATTCTATAGCTGCCATAGGAATAATGGCGAAATTAATGTAAAAAAAATTTTAACTTCTCTGTTTTTCAACGTATTTCTATAAATTTTGAGATATATCAGTATTTTATGGCTCTAGAATTACGGTTTTAATTTCATTAAGATCGGACCACTATATCATATAGCTGCCATAGAAGCGATCGGTCCATTTATATGAAAATGTAAAATTCTACATGTAAAATGTAAAATTTACAAAATTCGATGTTTTTCCAAAACTACTAAAATGGTTCGATTTTCAATGATCCAATTGCAGACTGCAAAGGTATACCAGCTTCGGTTTACCGAAGTTAGCTTTCTTTCTCGTTTACCTTTATGAACGTCATAGAATGGTAAAAAGTGCAACTGTCACAGCAGTGGAGTTGCCAGACTATAATAATATTTGAAAAGACAAATACGGGCACACTTTGCAAAGAGACTGACTGAAGTAAGACACGCTGATCACGCTAATAAATGTAAAAATAAAATAATAACGTTGATATAAACGTTTTAATATTTTTTCTAAAATTTAACTTACTTTTGCTTTCATAAACTCCTATAAAATATAAACTTTTAGTGGCAGAACACAACAAAAAAGAGGCAAACCCCCTATTATTTCTCTTCTTTTCCCTCAAATATATCTCTTTTATATTCCATAACAATCATCAATTCGAGGTTGTTTGCCAGGAACACCTGCCCAGTTATGGTTTTTATATAGCCTGGAAACACAGAAACATTCAAATGGCCCGAAGTCAACGAACCAGCATTGTCCCTCTGCCCCTCTGCCCCTTCCCCAATCCCAATCCCGACAAGCATCCAATTCCCGTAGCGTTCCGATTTCCGATCCCAATTGCTGACCAGTGTGCTCTCTGGTGCGGAAAGCTTGCCAATTATTGTGTGCAAAGTCCATAAATAATATGGCTGGCATTGATGCACGGAGCGGTATCCACACAGGGCTCCAAATGATGCCACTTGCATTGAGAGCTGAAGCTGGAGCTGGAGCTGTGGCTGGGGGCTAATCTACATTTATGCCGCCTCTTTGGGGCTTCTTTGCCTGACTTCTGGCTGGTGGCCTGGTGGCTGATGGCTCTGTTTGTCCCCGGCACACATTTCGAGTGTTTTGTTTATGTGGAGCACACATTTCCAGCTCAAGACATGGAGCCGTCGTTTGCATAATAATTTAACTCATTACCCACGCCCACTCCCAGTCGTGTCCTGCTTCTGCTTCTGTCCTCCTCCTTCTCCTTCTTTAGGAGCCCAAACTAAATAAGCATAAGTAAGACACATTCATTTGCCAGACGACGAGTTCTCCTGCTCCGTTGCCAAAGGATTTACGGCACCCTGGAGCCCTAACGAGGTAATTTCGAGGCTCTGCGAGGTCAAGATGTGACGACGACACTTGCACACCCATACACCCGCACACCCGTTCACCAGCACCCACACACACACGTGCTGTGATGAATGCATCACTCTGTATACAGCGCTCATTACGCATACGACACGTGCGCCCGCCTCCTAAATGCTTTGGCATTTAAACTGTTTTAGTTTGCGCTCCGAGCGCTTAACTCTCCAAACGCTTTCCCAGCTGCTTGTCAACATAATTGATTTGGCCTGCCAAGGGAATCGGAATTGGATCCGGAATCGATAGCATGCAGCCCGGGGGTGCTCTTAGAATTGCAACTTTTACTTTAAATTTGCATGTTCGTTAGCCCGAAGTTCGCAGTTTGGGGGCAGGTACGAGGTAACGAGGCACATAAAGTGTTGCAGGTGAAAGTTTCGTGGCCTCCGTTGCGGTTTCTGTACGGCGCCCAAGTTCCCAGGTTGCCGCATTGCATTGTCCAACTTTTTATTGCCTTCGCGGTGCTCTGCTTTTGCCACTGAAGCCGGAAAAAGGGAAACTAAGGCATGCTGATGGTAAATTACTTTTTCAGTTTCTTGCTGGTTTTTAATCTGCTTTAAATGGGCTTTAATCTTTGATTACTTGCCACACAAAACTAACTAAATAAATTCACTTGAAATATATATTTTGCCAAACATTCACTTAATCGCTCATTTAATAAATAGCTCACCACACAATGCATAGCCTAGAGTCTAGACCGAGGAATAAGGATTGGTAATCGGGGGGATTCACGGAGTTATTCCCTCTGACTTCTGCCATTTTTATGCGTTTTCCTTTTGCCTCTAGATGGAGTGTGGGTCTTCGTGTACTTTTCGTGCTCATTCTCGCTGTACTCTAATCTCTATCGCTCTCGTTGCTTTCCTCGCCTTCCTGTCCAGGTCAGTGTCGCCTCCCAGCGGGATCCGCAGTAGCTTCGTCTGCAGCCTGGGAAAAAATCCCTGGCTGTGCTCCGGCTCATCCCGCATTTTCCGCCGCTTTGGCTGCACGGCGCCCGATGCAACAGCAATTCACTTAAGTTACTCAAGTCGTTGAGGGCATAACTTCCGCTCCGCATTCCGGCAGACGACGACGACGACGAGGATGAGGACGGGAGGAGGAGGAAGAAGACCCGACCCAATCATCCCGGCACTGCCACTCCGCTTACTGTCTTAATGCCGATGCTCGCACACATTTCATGCGAGTCCTTATACGCATTTTGCCATCCTTTTATTTTCAGTTCATGCACTCCTGCATTTAACCCACTCCGCTCTCATGTGTGTGAGTGCTTAAACTAGTTGGATTACGCTGGGGCTATAAGGCGATTGTATAGAAAGTAAGTCGAAGTCGTATGAATGGAGTAAATATTTACTGTGCCGCGGGGAGTACGATTCCTGAATTCTCATGGTGTTTGATCTGCTTTCAAGCTTTAAATGTTGTAAATTTTATTAAATATATATCAGGTCTTGCCACTATTAATATTAGTTTCTTAACTGCCTATTCCTTTACCCATTCCTAACACTTTAATCCATATTTTTATTTTTATTTATTCAGTATCTTGGTAAGTATGCCCGTATGCTTCTTTTTACTCAAAAATATTAGTTTATCGTAGTGTGGCAACTCTGTGTGCTTCGAGTAATTATTATTATTATTTATTAATTACTTAAAAAAATATTATAAATCCATATCAACAAGTCTATAATATTTTTTTATAATAAATGTTTTTTTTTAGCTTTAAGAAAATATCATTCGTCTTTATGAGTACATAATTCGTTTGTTATTTCACAATTTGGTATGAATTTCAAATCTTAAATAGTTGTGGCTCTTCAGATAGTTTATTTAATAACTGAAGTTAATAATTTTAAAATCATAATTGTAAATATAAGCCAATTTATCAATATAAATAATTTTTTCGACATAAGTTTTATTTTTTCAGTTCTAAGAATTCTAAGAATTATTCTCCGACATCAGTTTTATTTTTTCAGTGCCTATCTTTAATTCTGAGAACGCTTCTTAATGCTGCACTTGGCGCTGAGTCGGCTCTTTCATGGTCGTTAGTGAAATGGCCTTAACTAGATCAGTGAGTTGCCACCAAAGTGCTAATTGCGCTGGATTCGGGCTTAAAAGCCTCGTCTTGGGCCAAAACAAACAGTGGAAAGCGCAAGCCGCCGCCGCCGCCAGCCGAAGAAAGTGATTGCGTTCAGGTGTGAAAATCAGACGCTAGCCGCTCTCAGTTCTCAGGTAATTCTCGGACCGAACGGAAGCAAAATGAGGCTGATCGCTTTTTTGGGACTTGGATTATTCCTTACCCAGCTTCAGTGGTGCTCCGGCGGTAGCCACCTGAAGCGCTTGAGCAGATCGCTCATCTTCCCACCAACAAGTCCCACGCGTGTCCAGTTCATCGGCGGCATTGGTATTCCCGTGGAGAACCTACACTTCGAGTCGGTTACCTCGGGCTATGTGCTGAAGGCGGAGTACTTTCTGCCCACCAACTCCACGGAAATAACGAGGGTCTACCTGAAGCCCATGGCCATTACGGGAAGGGAGAAGGAACCCTCCACCTACGGAGCACTCTATCGCTGGATTATTTATCGTGGCATCGAGATGGTCATCGAGAACATGGGCCTGCCGGGCAGGAGCTGTCTCCTCCGGCTGATTTGTGAGCACGCAGCGCTGCCGTTGAGCCACGAGAGCGGTCTGCTGGGCGAGGTTCTGGACATTGTCCTGACCCCATCTAGCTCGGTGGACCAGCTGGGACATAGTACGGATAGGGAATACCACACCTCGGAGCACTATGGCCGGAGAGGCGGGGACTGCCGGGCGGCCTATGCCAGCAGGTGCCAGAAGTCGCCCATGGAACTCATCAGTCTGCTGCTGGAAGTGAATGAATAAAGGAGGTTATAAGTGAGACAAAGGACTGTTTCGTTTCAATTGGCGGTGCCGGTTGTCCACAATCACGTATTCGCACATCCGGGGTGCGACAATTACAAAGTTGATAAACATTTTAATTAGTTTTGCGCAGGCAGTGCGTGATCTGCCTGGCAATCGGCATCAATTGTAATTAAGGTCTCCCCCGGTTGACGGGGCGTATGCGTAATGTGGGAAATCAACAAGCAGGACACACAGGATCACGCGTACTTAACTCGCTTAAATTTAAATGGCAAACACAATTTGCGTGAATTATGTGACGCCTACATGCGAATCGCCCGGAATTTACTGCTTTCTCATTAAGTAATCCAGGACACGTATGTGCAGGGACACACATCCCGCTCTGCTGCTGCTAATGGGCTTAGTAAATTCGGACAGTTCGAAATAGGAGCCAGGAACAGGTCCGGACAGCCGTGAAATAATTACACACATTCAATGAAACGCGACCGGAATTGGAGAGGAGGAGTCCCAGTCCCCCAGTTCCTGGCCGGCGATTGCTTCTGGCATTTCAATGCCAGAATGTGGAAATGAGTTTAATATTAATTAACAGCACGTCAACGCATGTGGCAAGTGGGAAATCCAACGGGCAACCAGCACCCAAAAACTCATTCCATTCGGTCATTAGTTGAACGGTTTTGTGTTTGTTTTAAAACACTCGGCCGGAGGGCCAGAGAGCCACAGGCGAGGCCAAGCCATAAACACAACAATATGAAATTGAAATTCTTTCGGGTCAGTTTGGGTCCATTTGTCTTCAATTTCAGTTGCCCTCGAGGCAAATTTCGGGGGCCCCATATGTGTGTGTGGCCGTAAATTATTTAGCAAATGTAAATGCAATTTTTCAGACCGGAAGGGGGTTCCTCACAAAAGGATAAATGGTTGCTTACCTTGTATCAAAAGATAAACAAACTTGTTTACTCCCACCCAAAGAGAGAGTGCGTGAGAAAAAACCCCAGTGTTCCCGAGCTATTTATTAATATTTCTCTTGGAATATCAAGCCCCCGGGCTGAATTCACACATTGTACGACTCCCACTCGTCGGTATTCATTCGAGAATTTCTCCGCCCATAAAGTCCTTAGCTATTTTCCGACATTGCTGACATATGAGGCGTTTCCTGTCGCTACCAGATCTCCTTCGGGCTCAGCCCACCGCTTGAATATGCTAACTGCAATCCTTTCGCACTAAACATAATTTAAAGGCGACGGCCACCGGAGAGAGGCGAACTCCTGTCGAAGGTCCTGCAGTTTTGTAGTGCGGAATTTATGGGCAAATGTGGAGATAAACTTGCTGTCATTTATCAACGAGCCGTTGCCGGATTGCGGACTCGGGCCGGATCCGGGTCCCAGGTCCCCAGGTCCGGGTGCGAGTCCGGCCACTGTCGAGTGCCAGAGTGAGTGTGCCTTTTGAAAACATTTTGACTTGAAATGATTACGCCAAAAACTCAACAGATAAAACCCGGAGCACGGAAGCGACCATAAATCAGTAAGTAAATGTGACTTCCTCGGCCTCTCGCTTGGACTCCCTTTGCCCTGCCAATGATGAGCCCGAGAAGGACACGGGTGGGAGATGGGTGACTCGAGTGGCGGATGGACGAAGGTAGAGCGGCCAAATTGCAGTGGACAGGACAGGCGGACCGAGCACAACTCCGCCGTAGATTGGCAACATTTGATGGCGAAAGTTACGTTCGCATTTATCTTTCGAGCAAGTGTCACTTGTGAGTTTCTTGAACCACAGCCAAGTCCGGAGAACCATGTCCGGTTGTCGGGGCAGTAGAGACAGCAGGAGAAGCAGGAGCATGAGCAGCAGCAGGACATCCTGCTAAGCAACAGGGCTGCCCTGTGGGTTGGGGCTTTAAAACGGGGTTTCCGCCAGGCACTGATAAATGTCCTCCTGATGGGCACTGAACACTATTCCCCAGAGTTCAATAAGCAGTTATGTGATGTCTCTTGTTTAATTGTTGCAAAATGGGCTTTAATCTTATCGTGTTGGTACAAGATTCTTGCCTTTTAGAACAAGTCATTAGGGGGTGATTAAGTTGGCACGTACTTTTTTAAGAGCCAAGTTCAGGGTTTGGGTATATAGGGTTTCAAACTAAAGAGTTGGTTAAATAATATAATATCATTAAATAATATAATATATATTTTCTACCTTATATTTTTCTTGATTTCTGGTAAATAACTTTAAAAATATTACCTTTATTTATCTCCAAGTGAACTTAAATCCTTTTCCTGTTACCCTGGCCATCATCAATTCCGTTCCCGTTCGATTTCCCTGCCCAAAGTCAAGCTGCCTGTCTGACAAATCACATACTTTTCCGTCTTGGTAATTCTCGAAATGGTAATTCTCCTCCTCCAATGTAGTGGCTAAATTCAACGTCTCCGCAACTTTGACAAATTAGCTTTGTTGGCCACAGTTTGTTGTTATTGTTATCGTGAATCATTTCATTTCAGCTTGCCTCGCATCATTTTGATTTATGTGGCGTTAAGTAATTATAATTTATGCTTTATGGGAGCCAAGCACCCCAGACAGGGAAACACTTTCAGCGTAGTCCCAGCTTTCCCGGCAAGCTAATGACTTGGAGTTCGTTGGCAGATATTGCAATTTGCATATGCACAGAGTCAGCGCTGATTAGCATAATAAAGTGAGGCGGCATCCGTTGGTCGAGGATTGTCAGGCGGAGCAACACGTCGTATGCGCAATATTAATTATTCAGAGCCTGGCAAAGGCGTCTGGAATACGAAGGAGCCCCGCGCGAGAGAGAACACTAGACAAAGACAAAACAATGCGACACTTGTCCTCATCCTCGTTTCCTTGGTATTCCCAGCTTTGAGTTTAAACGGGAAACCTGGGAAAAAACATGCCCGGGCAATAAACGAGCAATTTTTTACCAAATTACAAAGATGTGAGCAAACATTTTATTTGCTCTCGCAACTTGGGAGGCCTCCTATATATATATATACAGTCTGACATAAATCCTTGCCAATTTCCATGAGGCAGCAGCCACTCTTTCTTTTTTCTTTTCTGCCTTTTAGTTTATTTCGTTCATTTCATTCTCTTTGGGAGACTCTTCTTTGGCCTTTTTTCTGCCTTTTTTTTTATTCGCTGCAATGACAAGAATTTGAATAATTCGCCAAATGTGCCAAGTTGAAATGTTAAAATTCCCAACGACGCGTCGCAGCCACGTCGACGGAAGTTGGCAAGCGGCCGGGAACTTCCGGTTTGGCAGAACTGGAGTCACGACCCGCCAAATGATTGCTAAATGAATGGGGAATGGATCTGGATCTGGGCGAACGACGCCCCCGAGGATGCGCGGCGTCGGCGGCAGTCGACAGGATGCGACGCCTTAAAAACTTCGCGCTTAATGCATCATTAAATTTATAGCCCCCGAAATAATTTAGCGCAATTTCGCTAATGTGTCACACCATAAAACAAATCACAAATGTTGGTTTTCACCGAAAGTTTGTCGCCCAGCCCCTTGTTATTATTGTTCCTTCGCCTTGCTGTCGGTTGTCTTTTCCTGGAAATATTTCTTTTGGCACCCTGACAATGGATTTCATAATTAAAATCTGAAGTTTGTGGCGCAAACTTTGTTTAAAAGTTATGGGAGTTCAACTCGTGGAATTCACTTGTTAAAATTTCGCTGGCAAAAATTTTGTTAGCGAATAAATCGGTAGTGAAAAATTCCCTGGTGAAAAAGGGTTTTTTAATATATTTATTTATTAGAAGAATAAAGTATTCGAGTGAATTCTTTGGATGGTTACATTTAATTCTCTTTACAGACAGAGAAAAAACCTTAAAATATGATATTTAATTAAATATTAAAGCCTAGTTTAACATCGACGAAAATCGGTTGCGAAAATAATTTATTTTGCTGTTATGGCAACGCTGTATATTTTTTGCTCACGAAATTTCGTTTATCTTAGTAACCGCTGGATGGAAAAATCAGAAAGTTCCTCACTGAGCTAGTACAAGGCTTAAAGCTGTAATGAACCAACTCTACTTATTTGCTTTCCCATTAAACATTAACTTCTTTAACTGACAGATACCTTAGAGTTCCCTTTAATTACCAATTTAAATCCTTAGGAACCGGCATTTCTTTATTTCCCTCATAATTCTCCTGCGTCTTGCATCATTTCCATCGAGAAACCCATATCCTTGATAGCATGCTTTCATGTTTTTCCGACTTCCACGTCTCTTTCAATGGCATGCGACGCCAGCAAGTGCAGCCTGCAGGTCCTTCGAGTGACTCCTGTTTTTCCTGCAGCTGCTGCTGCTACTGCTGTTTTTCTGCCGGCGCTGTCAGCTCGCCATACTCGGTGTGATGGCTAAAGAATTTTTCAATAAACGAGCCGTGCGCAAATATGTATGGATGAAGGACCGTTCCGTTACGTTCCGCTGGCCTGTTATTGAGGAAATTAATAAAGCCGTCGTGCTGGAAAATGTCGAAGCATCTTGCGCGTGGCATGCTTCCGGGGACGAGGCCAGGAATTTTGCCCAACAGAACAGAACAGCCAGAGATGACAATTAATGAGATAAGTGATAAGATACTGGGGTTATAGTTCAAGGGGTGCCGAATGAAGAGCCCCCCAACTAATTTATGTTATTCTCTCCATTAGCGGACCAGGCTTCATCCATCATCCATTCGCCTGTCCTTGTAAGCCTGATAAATTCCACGATTTTGGGTAGCCGTCAACATTGTATCTGCGATGCATATGACACATTGTTTTCAACGCCAGAGATCCGCAAGAAAAAGCCGAAAAAAGCAATTAAATAAGCGACTTTTGTGCACTGCAGAAAAGTAATTGAATATCAAGAGTCGTTAAAAAAGATTTCAACATTTTTCTCGCATTTCCCCCATTAAGTTCTCCCCGTTCAGTTGGTAAATAATTACCCAAAGTTATGGCCATAAATTACTGAAAAACATTCAGTCATAAATTCTTAGGTAACATTTCCTACATTATCAGGCGAGAGTCCCTTCTTCTTTCAGTGTACCCACACATATATAGGCTCACTTATGCAAACACGTGGCATATCTTTAAGCACACACACTCTAATGGGCATTGCAGGATAATAATTTCCTTGGAGCGCCCAAGGACGGGGGCATTTAAGCGCCGCTCATTTATCACAAATTTCCCATTTACCAACACGACTTGTCCGAGTCTGGTAAAATTAATATGCGAAAATAAATTATCTGGCCAAATGAGCAGCGTTTACCACAGCCGCCAAAGGTTATGGCTGAGCGCGGGGGGGAATCCCATTTTCACACGCGATTTTTTTGTGTTCGTCCGGAGGCTTTTCAGCTTCATCAGTCACAGGAGCGAGAGCCTAAAGCGGTGGGCCTTAAACGGCTGGCAAATAATGGCCGGGAAGCAAACAAACTCGGAATTCAAAAAGCGAAATACGCATACGCATATCCAGGGAGCTCTGCAGGGTAATTGAATATCGGTCAAGTGTGAAGGGAGCGAGCAGGGCTGCTGCTGCTCAGCCAGTCATCCGGAAAGCGATAAAACCCAACCGATTCACTTTAAGGCGGCTTTAACAAGAGAGTATGGCTTAAAGCTGATCCACTAAATCGAGTACTTTAATGGACGCCATCTGATTGTCCGCTCACGTGCATTGCCTCCTCCGATAATCTCCCCAACAACGAGCCTAATTTGGACGCATTCATTTGGAAAATTAAAAATTAAATTGCTTGTCTCGCTGCGCCTCCGCCCTGCCCCTGCCTCTGATATGGGGAATATTGTAACAGTGCTCAGCAATAAATCTCATTAACGAGCACACAAAACATAAACAGCCAGCAAGCAGGCAGCGAAAACTGGAGGAAAACCTTCGAGGACGAGGTCATGTCCTCGTTTTGGGAATTGCTGTTGCCAGGCACTCGGTGATTAACAAAGAAATTGTGAGGCAGTGACATGAGCATGCCGATTTGATTGGATAACTTAGTTAGCTTTTAATATGGAAGGGCCCACGAAAAAAGAACTCACGAAAAAATAAAAATGGCATAAAGTTGAACTTTTGTATTTAAGAAGGAAACATTTTAGGGAGAAATTAAAGCTTCTGAGAGCTCCTTGATTATAACTAAAAATTAATCAAAAGTCAAACATATATAAAGCTTAAACTCTGTAACTTTAAACCTAGTCTGAGTATGAAATTTCCACCCTGTTCGTTAGCTTATTTATTTTTGTAAACCCCATCCTCTCTTTATACTAATAAATCCCGAGGTTTTATATGATTTGAAGTAAAAAGAAAAACACTTCTGCTATATAAATTGAACCTTATCAAATAACGCTTTGTGTGGAAACCAATCCCCTATAATCGGACCAAAAAGAACAACATTTCTCGCATAAACACAAATATGTATTTAAATCCAATCGTAACATTCCATCCCAGAGAGCTGAGAAGGGGAGCTAACTCGCAGGCAATCCATCATAAGCCTGTCAGCCGCAATATGCGAAGTGGTTGCGGTTCAGCGCTGCTCCCTTAACCCTTAACAGCCATAGCCATAGCCCTCCTGTTGCACCATATGCCGAGCCATATCATATGCCATGTTGATAAGATTATTGTGCAAAGATATTTGCATACACAGGCTATGAAGGCACAATCCATGTCCTTGTTGCCGGCGGTTCCTGCAGGTTTAAATTGTATTCCGTCGACTGCCAGCAGCTGCTCGGATGCTCGGCTGCTACAACCTACAAATTTGCCCCTAAACACTCGCAGCCGGAAAGCAATTGCTTCACGGCGTGGGCGCCGCTGAAATATTAGCCTCGTTTGCCAGGAGAAGTCGACTCCTGCTCCTCCTCCTCCTCCGTCGGCACTTTATGGCCTCTGATTGCATTCGGTTGCCAGAGCGAAAATCACGTGGGCCATCGAACACTTTGCTCTCGTATCTGTTTAAATAAATATTTAAATATTCCCTGAATTGCACTCGTTTTTCTCTGTAAGAAGTGCAAATGGTATGACCCTCCAGATTTAAGTGGTGTCTCGATTAGGGTCATGTTTCTTATATCTCTGTTAAGGGTTTTTGAAGGGAGAGGAATTACAAAAATAAGACAATCTTGAGAAAGATAAAATAAATATATAAATATTCCTTATTTTCCAAACAATCTTAATTATAGAATAAAATTCAAGAAAAATATGTACAGAAAGCATTGCCAAAAAACCAAAGTATAACTCGATAATTTTACCTAAAAAGTTGTAAATCTCTTCTTTAAAAAATTGGGTTCATATTTTCCAAAAATTACAATTCCTAAAATATTTTTTAAGTGCAGACTCCCATAAGCCAACTTCAAAGCTACACACTCGGGGCCAATAAAGCAATGGCCAACTCATCGGAATACTGACGCCTGCCCACTTAATTGTTCGGCAAACGTTCACCAATTCATCGCAGACCAGATCAAAGGGGAGCCAGGGCAGAAGGGAAGCCGAGGAGTATGTTTTTGGCCTTGCCCTCCGTCTAAAATAGACTTTTTTGGCCCCGCCAGCTTCCCTTTTTATGAGGAACGGACGCCGCCGCCGCCACAGCCGCCTCCAATTAGAGTTCTGCTGATTTGGCGCACTTAGCGAGAGAGGCATGTGTTCGGACTTGGGTTTGGGCAGGATTGGCGGGGGCCTATAGAAACCCATTAAGATCATGCTCCATTAATTGAGTTGCCATGAAATCGCCTGGTCCCTGTGAATGGCACTTGTTACTGGGCCGATTTGGGATGGTGTCAAAATTGTGCATGTTCCAAATGGTTTTTGGCACACCCTACTCCCAAAGCCAGGACCAGTCCAAGTCCCCTTCCCGGGGCCACCAAATTAAGTTACACTTGCACAACGCCAAAAGAATCGGGAAGGGAAAGTGGAGGAAGTGGAGGGCAGTGGGAGAATTAAATATGCATGGCTATGTTTTGGAGCTCCCTTCCGAAGTCCCCCGTCGGCTATGGGCCGTAATTGTAATTAGCTTCCACAGAGCGCGGCGCTCGAAACCGAATCGAATGAACAAAGGATCTGTGGGGCGTGGCAGATTTGGCGATTTGGCGATTGTGGGCGGGAGCTGTGGACCACTGTGAAGCACTGTGTGGCTGTTGCTCTGTCGAAATCAGCCAAATCGGCTAAATGGGCTAGCAATGCTAGCGCCCCCTCCGTTTGGCACATAAAAGGGCATAAATAATCAGCACATATTGGGTGTGAATGCGATTCAAACAGAGTTTAGGCCAATGCCTCTCGAACTGGACGGCAGATATTGAATTACACCATAATAGGGGGTAAAACCTCTTTAAACAATTGGTAATTGTAAAATGTGTTGCAATTCTGCATACATTGATAATTAAATCCACTTCAGTTTTAAACCGTAAACTTAAGAAATTAGTAAAAGGATAATTATTAAATAATCTGACAACGAAGCCAAACTTACCCAGTTACTAAAATTAAATCTTCCACAAATACCAAGCCATCGTTTTCATATTTTCCCCTGACATTGTCCTTTTACACTGGCTTACCTTTGTTTTAGAGATCTTCCCCGTTGGATATAACACTCAGAGTCCGTCCGGCAAAAACTTTCGCCAGGTTCTTGGGGACTTAAATGAAGTTTGTGCCCGCACTTAACCAAAGCGCAATAAATCAAAACACCTGGTGGGGGTACTTAAGAGCCGTGCCAGCCAGGACGACAGCACAACAATGGGGCGACATGAGCAACAAAGCAGATAACAGTGGAAAAACATGGTTTCAAAATAAGTTATATGGAGACTGGAATACCCTACAGGGTTTTATCTACGATACTTAGGGTTTAGCAATGTGGTAAACAAATCAAAAAAATTATATTTAAGAAAGTGTAGCAAAATGTTTGTATTATTTTATTTTTGATACTAAGTTTTTGTTGAAAATTCAACGTTTTGTTGCATTTTATCATTCATAAGCCGATCGCTTATTATCTTACTCTCTCTGAATAGTGCGCCCATATGCATACATATTTACCAAATCTCTTAAAGTGTTTTTTATCGATGTGTGGCAACTCCACAACTCTATTTCTGATTATTAAATGAATATCCTTTTATATTGTTAATAAAAACTTAAAATATCAAACAGATCTAGGAAAATATCACTAGTTATTTTTCGAATATGTCTTAGTCAGAAATCCTGGCTTTTGACAATCCTCACAGGACTCTCCGAAAGCGAAAAACAATGAAGAAACATCGAGGCACCGAGTAAAATCAAAACTTTTACGGCCTCGCAAAATAAACAAAACGGCCAAGAAGGCGATAAGGCTGCAACAACAAAGCGAACAACAGGTGTTCGACACAGATTCCCACGCTAACACACTCTCCCACACACTCCCACCCTCTTCGGGGACACACACACACACACACTCGTTGGCAAAAGGCGGAAATGAAAACGGTGTTGCCTACTTGCAGGCGCCGCGGCTGTATGTGTGCGCGGGACCAAAGCTATTTTGAATGCGTGTTTGTCCTGGCAGAGTTCTCCGCATTTGTTAACTGCATTCAAAAGGGGCTAAACAGCAGCACAAGCTCGTTGGCGGTGGTGCCAAGAAATGAAAAGTGAAAAACTTGCGACGAGCTGAAAAGTTTGTGGCGAACTTTTTTCTCGCACCTTTTGCGGGTCGCCGCTACTCCGAGGAACGGCACCCCAACAGTCCCAGCGAGGGGGAGATTCTCGCAGCAAAATGCAGTTAAAAACTTGCAGCCGCAATTCAATTAAAACTTCAATGTAATACCACCAAGTACACATCCACATGAACCTGCTGCACTGCACGAAGGAGACGGAGATGGAGTGCAACTCCTTAGCGCCGGGATGACAGCAGCGTGCCAAGTGCCAAGTGCCCTGGATGGCTTCAAACTTTGTTGTCCTCCCGACCTCAGCTGTCCTCGTGTAAACAAACGCCTTCAAGTGGGCGGGAGCAGGGGGGCGGGGCAGTAAATGAGCAGTGACTGTGGACTAAGGCGGACAAAACAGCCGGCTGAGATGATGGCAAGGAGTCAGGAGCGGAAACGCAATGGGAGCGTACTCGAAGCGTTATCCGCGCAGGCGCTCTTTTTCGGATATCTGACAGCTCTATAAAAGGCGCTGTTCAGGCCAGAGCCAAGGCAGTTGGTTCGTGGCGCTTCTCCGGAAAAGTTAAAGAATCGAAAAACAGGAAAACTCGAACTTTGAACTCAAAACTCCGATTCCAAACTCCGCGCTTCGTTCGCTGATGTTGCTGTGGTAAAGCCGTAAAAACTGTAATTAGTGTGCGCTTGTGGAATTGCGAAATTTAATTAGCCAGCAATATGGTGAGCACTGTGAAATGAATAAATAAATAAGCAAAACCCTTCAAAAGTTAAAATAAAAAACAAACGAAATGCAGTTACCGGAATGGTTGGTGTAACAAAGCGACCACAAAGTAATCTAATTTGTGTTTGGCAATATAATTTTGCCTACAAATCAGATTACCGAACTCTGATCGGAAATTAGTTGGGCGAGCAATGTTAATGACAGCCCGTTGAGTTATGCATAATATAATATTACCGAAGTTGATGTTGATTGTGAGTTTGAAATGCAATTTTGGGTATTTTGGAATATAAATAAATTATTTGTTAAAGAGTAATATGAACTAGTAAAGCTTAAAAGCCCAAAAATATAAGTGGTAAGCATAAAAAATAATAATTTCAAACTGAAAGTGTGGAAAAATAACTGTTTTGAACTCATATAAACTTTAAACTTAAAGCAAGTACTGATAAACCCAAAATAAATTAAATTCCTAAACACAACTGGTTCTAACTCCTTTTAATTAAAAGTATATTTTGTTCATTGTGACCTAAGACCATACTAAACCATACTGGATACATTAAGAAAAGGAAACCCAGCCAATTTAGGTAAACCCAAGACACACATACATTATATATACCCGAAAAGCACATCAAATTGAATTTTATTAAATGCCAAGTGGCATAGCAAATGTTTTCAACAGAAACTAGGAGTCTGTGGTCGACTCCTGGAGATTGATTCCGGCGCTCGCTCGTCCTGTTGCCACATGCGAGTCATAGTCTGTGAGGCATGCTGCTTAATTGCGGAGCAGCCAGCTTGCTTTGAGCCATTCCGCAGCCACAATTTCATATTGTTGCAGGAATTGCATTGTTAATGGCTGTTGGCAGGCCCCTCCTCGACTGGAGATCCTCCTGTCTGTCTGCCTGTCTGCCAGTCCTGCCAAAATGGGGGAAATGGAGCGAAGCTGGAGAGGAGCCGCCGGGGCAGGGCCATTTACATACCCATTGGTTAATGTGCAGAGCCCTTTGTAATGGGGCCCCAACTTTTTGCTACGTCAGCGCAAAGTATCTGTGGCCATTTGCCTGCCAAGGCAACTCTTTCCCAAATGCAATAAAAATAATCCGAGCATAGATAATGGATAATGGCCAGGCCACCCGCATAATGCACTGATTAGGACCTTCAATCGTTGGATGATTTCGGCCTTGGCCCCTGTCGAATCCTTTTAACAACATTATAGGCGACCCCTGGGAGTAGATTGGAGGCTAAACGAGCATGTAGCACTCCCTCTTCCTCCGAAACAATAACAATAACAGCAACACAACAGCCACAGAGACGCTCTTTCGCCATTAAGTGGCATTATAATTACAATTTGCACCGAGCCGAGCGGCGGGAGTCGGGGGACAGCGGAAACTGGATCCGACCTCGGCTATAAAGTCCGCATCCGAAGTGCTCATTAAGCTGGAAAGGGGGCGGAGGCCTCTTAAGTCGGGCGGGTTAACGTTTAACTGCTGACACTACTCCGGGCTTAGCAGAGAGCTGCCTAATCGGAGACGGAGACCGAGCCCGAGTCCTTCTCAGCCGCTGCCCCAATTAGCAAATACGCTCGGCAAATAATCCACTCGGATTTTAATTAATTGGCCCCGTCGTTGTCTCTGTCGACTTACGCCAATATAATCGACTGCAGGTACACTTTATCTGGTTTTTATTCACTCAGCAGAGAGATAGTCCCCGCTTTCCCTGCTTGTTGACTGAGATTCGGATTTTAAAATTAATTGTGCGCATAAATTTCCCGGCGAACGAGGAGGCCGCATCCACATCCGGAGCCGGAGCTGGAGCCTGGGCCGGATCTGGCAACCTTTCGACTTTGTTTTTGGTGGGCTGGGCAATAAATTCAGTTTCGTCTCAAATGAGTTTGCATAATTCAAATACCGAAAATTGAAATATCTCCCCGTCTGGCAAATATTTGTTTAGTTACAAAGTGGATTTGCTTCAATTTATTATGATTTAAACGTTCACAGGCACGGGGATTAGGTAGTTCGGTTAATTGAGCCCGGATTAGCATGAGAAATGGGAAGTATCCTTTGTGGTTGGTCACAGAGAAGGAGCTTATCTGCAAATGCAATGACTGATATCGACCATTGTCCTGCCGCAGACAGAGCCAAGAAGAAATCGATAAGACCGGAATTTAATATAGCCGCAGAGAGGAGCTCAGGACACGGTGAAATTCTTATGCAGGAATGCCAATGTGCTCCTGGCATAAACTTCGTCCTGGCTGCTGCAAGTGATTTACATATCCAGGACCTGCGGGAATCGAGTATCTCGGGGATAGTTCGCTTGCCGATTCAGATGGCGCGTGGCAGATAAAACAGATACAACTATTTAAGCACAAGACCCAACACTATTTGTGCGGATCCAACTAATGGCTGGGAAGATTACGCATACGCCCCGATGCCTGTCCCTGGCATGATGGCGTTATAAAATTAATTTTAAGACACTTGGAGCTTAATCATTCGCACAGATAAAAGGCGACAGTCGTCCCCGAGGATAATTGCGTATGCGTGTGGAACGGCCCGGGACTTTGGTGGGTTTGATTCCTCCAAGGGTCGACGTATTGGCATGGCGGCCCCGGAATTCAAGGCATAATTTGGGCACAGAATATTTCAGCTTCCAGCTACCGTTTCTCCAACTCCCTCTGGCCAATTCAGAGAGACCCAAAAAAAGGACCCGAAAAAGGACTACCACCCACCCACCACTTGTGGAAGTTTGGCCAAACGTGCTGAGCTTTTAAAACTCGTCGGGGGCCAGGGAGGGTCTGTAGCTATCAGTTTTACGAGTCCTTAGAGAGCCGCACTTGTTAAACTCACATCCCGCTGCTCACATTGTTGTCAGGCAGGAGGACCGGGACCACTTGGAACATGCCGGAGATTTGCGTGCGCCAACTGCCTTTTGATATTCAATCATCTCGAGCATCTCACCCATAATGGCCCACCCACGCTCACACACAGTCGAAAATTAAGCTGCCTCCTAACTGAATATTTTAAGGACAACACTCAATACGAAGTATCCTGGGGAATCTATAGAAAAATGGCTTGTTGAATTATCAAAACAAAATTTTACCGAAAAGCTCAGGAAGTCAGCCCAAGAGTGCTGTATTTCCTTTCAATTTATGAGTAAAATTTTTGAGAAGGAATGTCACAGAAGTCTTTAATGATTAAGATAACTTAGGCGTTGTATTTTTTCTGAGAATTATTCACTGAAGATGTAAATATCCAAGGTTTTATTCCATATTTCAAATTATTACAGCGATCGGACTTCCGGTATAGTGTGCCCGTATGCACAGTATTATTATATGAAAGTGTGGCAACTTCAACGCATGAGAGTTTCGATAAATTTAAGAAACCAAGAAAAATTCAGACATCGAGCATTTCGATAACTTTAAAAACCAATTTAAAACTGCCCCGTAATTTCCGCTCAGTGTCGACACACGCACGCATGTCGGGATGACATTCAGCTGGCCTTCAATTTGTTCATAATAATGTCCGCCCATTTTCAAGTGTCACAGCATGGGCGGAAGCATGTTTTTTGATGTTTCCTTTTTCCGGAAAGGCCTTCAAAGGGAAATCGACTCGATGTGTGTGTGGATTCGATTTTGACTCCCCCGAACGACAACGAACAGAACGCGAGCCATAAAGCCATAAGACCCGAGAACAATACTAATTTCAGCTTGATGGGATGTCCAAGTATTCCCCAATGGCCAGGCAGTCAGCCAGCCAGCCACAGGATCGCCACAAAGTTGGCAAGCGTCAACCGTCGAGCGCATAAAATATGCATTTGGCTTAGCCGGGGCGACTTTTCCGCCTGATTTACGTCCTCGAGCCGCTCACCGCTCACCTTGGCCCGAAGCATGGCCAAGTCTATTTGGAATTCAAAAGCTTTTAACAGATTGTCGCTGGCAGTAACTTTGCCAATTTGCAAAAGTTCAACTGAGCAGCGACGAGAGAGGGAGCAAAACAAAATGGATTATATGGCAATAAAGGCGGCGGCGGTGGCGGCTACGGGAAAAACAATAACAATTACACTGATTGCCGCCCCCGGAGAATACGTTGAGAGTTGAGTGAGCGACGGCTGGTCAGTGGAACGGAAGCGGAAACGGCCAAATCGATG
>VNJO01003249.1:0-10072 GCA_008042535.1 Drosophila tani | reverse complement strand
AAAAAACCAAAACAAAATTGCTTTGGGGGCGTGGCTGGCAGTTGCGGTGGGTGTGAAGATTACCCTGGCTGCACTCGCCCGTGGCTTTTCCACAGTACGTGACTGGTTATCCCAAATAGCAGCTCCACACATCCCCAGCTCCAGCTCCAGCTCCAGCTCTGAGCTCCATCATCCACCCAAAAACCCTTCCTGTTGCTGCAACATATTTTGCGTATCAAATTTTGTGCAAAATACTCGCAGCTCGATGAAATTCTATTGGGAAATATTTTTCACCAGGGCGTTCTCTCGTGAAAAAAGGGTATGGCAAAGGCAGGCCAGGAATGTTGGCTATTTGATGGTGTCTAGTGTGTGCAGTAAGAATTTATAAAACAATAAAGACCAAAGCTGATGGTATAAATATTACAGGGATTAAAAGCATTTATATACTTTAAAGTTCCTAAGTTAAAACTACTTTTTAGAGTGATTATTATGAGCCATTTTATAATAATTAAATTGAGCAAAAATTTGTTAAAATATTTTTTTTAATGATTACTTAAACGGCAATGACACTGTATTGAAACTATAATGCAACTACGTTCACGCTGAAAGTTTTTCATCGGTGCATTTATTAATTTCTCATCCAATCCAATGTTTGCCTAATTTCTCAAAATTTCTTATTTAGATAATCTCTTTTATAATTATAATTATTAGACTGAGCAATTATTTTGTAAAATATTTATTTAATCATTCCTTTTACGGCTATGACACTGTATTATCACTTTAATGCTACTATGGTCACACCGAATACTTTCCTTCAGAGCATTAATTAATTTCCCATTCAATCCAATTACTTGCTAATTTCCTCCACCGATTTCTCAAGTATCAAAATCTAAATAAATCCACTTAATATTCAGTTACTACACTCCAAGCCAGCTTGATACAATTTATTTAACTAAGCCCCACTTTTCCTCCATTAAAAAGAGTATCCCCCGGGTTACCTTGACACCACGTAAACACTTCCCATCAATTTTTCAGCATCTCTCGCCCCAAATCTCCCACTTGGTGTGGATTTTCGGGACTGGATCTAGGTAGGTGGTTAAATTCTCACTGCTCTTGAGGGTCCAAACTGCATGGCCGGCCATTAAAAATGAATTGGCCGGGCATATTTTATAAAACGAATATTATTTTCAGCTGAATCTGCTGTTGAAATAACAACCAGAGGCGGCTACGGCGGCGGCGGCAACTATTAATAACAAAGTGTGGAGAAGCGAGGAGCCCGCGCCGCACTCCCCTAATACAATCATATAAATTACACTGCCAGAGCAATCAATCAATGTCAAAGTCAGACTGAGTTGCGCTTATAGGCCCAGGGTCGTCCGAAAAAAAAAACAGAAAGACTGAGATGGGGTTCGGGGTTCGAGGTAGATTTAAGCTAAGCTGCCACGTACTTGCCCGCTCATCAATTTCAATAAGCCAGAGCCGGCCTCGGAGTAGTCCGGACATCGGGCGGACCACCAGCGGACTCTACAACGAACCATTAGCACCTAGGCCAGGCACTGGCAGCGGCATTTGTCAAAGTGCCAAAGGGAAAGGCCAGAGATACCCCAGACATCGCAGACATCCTCGCCTGTGTTTTGCATTTTAAATTGTGGCACAAATGAAATTGAAAATGGCTGCTAAATATGTGCAACTATGCGACAACATCGCTCAATTGCCAGCAGCTCCTTTGTCTAGCTGCTATCCCTATCTGTATCTGTATCTGTTGGATATGTAGCTGTAGCTGTAGCTGCGTGTGTGGTGTCAACAATGGCAGAACACTTTGGGTGGCATTTCATTGACAGCAAGTCATAAATTTTACAAATGACAGCCGGCAAGTGGTGACTGACAGTGGAGACACAGAGAGGAAGAGAGCGAGTCAAGCCCCATGCCAAGATCCATGAGATAGTTTTTGTCATATGTAAATTACGTTAGACGTTAGAGAGGAAGGAGTTAGAGGTTAAAGCCAAAGGATAACTAAGCAAAAATGACCTTTGTGCTAAAAATATTTGTGTGTGGAGAAGGAATGTTTTTCTCTATTTTTTCTCCTCTAAAATGTCAGAGATACCTTTATTTCTGGTGAATTATTTCTATCTGGAGCATTATTCGCTTATAACTCTCCACCGAACCCACTCCATCTTGTTAATGGCTATCAATACAGACTTACACATTCTCTGCCAACCAACCGCATGGCACCTACATGCCTTCATCTATCCGCAGACAATAGTTATAGACTCTCCATGGACATGCCGCTTTCTTAATCATTCTCAACTCCAGTTCCAGTTCCCCATCAATCAATCAATCACACAATGAGGTCTGCTCGAGGAGAAAGACAATCACTTCGGGGAACCTTTCTCTAATGACAGGCGGGGCACTTAAGGTCTGTGGCATCTGGAATCGGCTTAATCGGACCTTTCCACTCCGAATTGAAATGTAGTTCGTTTTTATCGGAGCCCATATTCCCGGTATCCGATGGAACCAAACTCAGACCGCACTCGGAGACCACAAAACTGACGGCATGATGGCAACACCTGCCTGACAGTTGTGTGTGTGTGTGGACCGGAAGTGCATAGAGGCAGAGCTAATGGCAGAGAGGCAGGATCTCCGACCAGCATCAAGATACAAAGAGGGGAGTGCGGCTATGAAATCGTCGGCGCCGCATTTTGGAGCAGCTGTGGATGCGGTTTATGCTCCGGCTGAGGCTGCAGCGGAAGTTTTAACAACCGCCACACACACAGAGAGACACAGAGACAAAAAGAGAAATAAAGTATTAAAATATGATAAAATGATAAAATAAGATTAAAGATCGCTTTTCCAAATTAAGAGTATAAATTCATTTATTTTGGATTTGTAAATAATATCTAATATGTAATTATTTAAATACAGTTTTTATCTACATTCTCCTATAAATTTTCTCCCAGTGCCATTTCCTGGGCGGCGACACACATGGAAATTAAAATCAATTGCCAGTGGAGTGGGTTCCACAGCGCAGAAGAGGAATCTCCTGAAGACACACACGACGCTCCTCCGCTCCCATCATTAGCTGCAATCGTGCTGCATGTGTCATGCTGTTCTTCTTGCGATGAAAATCCCTAAAAAAAGACTGAGCTCGCCATGTGTCCTGGCCTATCCGACCATGGATCTCCTTGACGTTTTTATAGCTGCTAACAATGTGTCAGGTTTTCCAGGAACTCCGTTTTTGGGTTTAGCTTATCCCTCCCGTTCGTCTCGGTTATTCTCTTCTCTGGCCTCTGGAGCGGATAATTAGGCAAATGTCTTTGCCTGGAAGTTTGAATGAAATGCTGGCTGACTGGCTGGATGAGTAAGCGGCCAAATATTCGTGGCAGAAATACGCTAGATCTGCGATATAGGAGGGTTCAGTCAGACAGTTGATGTATGTTTGGCCATTATCTCGGATATTTCACGAAGATCTTTAGAGGAAGTTGGTAAAGGTTGCTGAGCGGAATGCAAATGGTGGCATCTTTATATGAGACACAAGAATGTTGTACCAGTGAGATACATTCGAGAAGATACAAATTCGAGGTTACAAATGGTTGGCATTAAGGGGTATAGGAGATGACTCTATAAGAGAGGAATTTGCGCTATTTAATAGAAAGTAATGGGGTGTTGATATGTATTTAACGAACTGTCTGTAAGATTTATCTAATATTTTTTGGCAGCTTTACAATTTATTTAAGTTTTGCCTCATTTTACTTGTATATTTTTCCTCTAATTCCCCAGCACTCTTTTCCCCATAAGATAGTTTAAGCCTCTTCAGCTGTTTTCATTCATTATGCGTTTGAGACTTTGGCCCCCCGTTCATCTTTTTATAGCACCTCAAGGAGCACCCCGAGCATTGCATTTCCTCAGATCCCCTTGGCATTTCCTCTAGCTTCCCCGATTTTATGCATATTTTTGGCATCCTCTCTCTCTCGGGTACCCTATTTTTATTATCGGAATGGGGGCCACACAAATTATGCGTAAATATGCGTACCTCCCTGCCCGTTCCTCCGTATTTCTTGTTTATCGCTTTGCGAAAAGTCAATTTTTATAACACACTGAACAGACCCAACGACTGGGGGCCAGATAAACCGATTCGTACATATATAGAGATGTGTATATAAGCGGAAAAAAGCACAAAATGATTTGTGGCTAGCTGAAATTGGCGCAACATTTCGAGGCAGTCACTGGGGGAAGGTGGAAATATGTAACAAATTTGTAATTTGAACGCCACAAATCATAATTTTGCATAATGATCAATTCATAAACGTCAAAACCTCGTTGTTTGCTACCCCGTGAAGTGAATTATGTTTGCCTTTTTGTTCGTGGAATTTTTCGACCACTTTGTAGGATGTTGGCTGTCGTCCCCGCCCGGAAATGTATATCCAACGACAACGTCAGAGACACATAATACCTAGAGAGCTGGAAACCAAAACAAACAGGGAAACTTGCTACGAAAACTAATTAAATAAATTGCATTAAATGCTCGCTGAGCTTGGGAGTTGGTGTAGGGCCAAAACAGATATCCGATTACGAGGCGGGCGTAGAAAGTTGTTCGAGGCACTTTCAGATATTATAATGTTAGGTAAGGTAAGGGTACATGGGAAATGGATATAGTTTTTATAAGGAAAAGGTCTTCAAGGGCTTGTATTTAAAAAAAATATTTAAAACATACCGACTCTATGTTTCTTTTTATTTTAAGAAATCCAAAGCGGCTTATATGTATTTTTCAGCAAATTCCTCTAGAGTAAACCTAATCTTAAGACCATGTTTAATTTATATGCTTAAGAACTTCGCCTTTAAAGTCGTAAATTCCGTTTTAAATTATTCACTAGCGAAATTCATCAAACGACCAGAATAAGTAACGCCATCTAGAGCAGCATTTGCCATAACTCCAACTGACAGATGGCTCCTTCTCGCTTCCTGTTCCCCAAGTTGCTCCCTGCCTGAGTCCCCTCTCCGATACCTTCTTGGACAGAGCCTGCAGCATATCAAATTAACACAGACACGACGTTGAGGACCCGGGACTGTTTGCTGCCCATTAACTGTAGCACTTTTGGGGCACGGCATGGCACCCCTTAGAGTAACTCCCCTTTAACCCAGCAACTTCAATTTGTTGGTCAGGTTTTGTACAGGCACAGAGAGAAATTTTGTAAATAAACTTAGTAAATATTTACAGAGTTCTAGCACTTAATAATGCTAAGAAAATATATATTTTCTGTTAATAAATAAAGTATAAAGTTTTGTGATCAATTTCTAGTAAATTTCCCTCAGTGTTTGCGTGTATATACGTGGCTTTTTAATGAGCATCGCGGTGCCGCATCGGGGAAGCTTTGCGGCTGGATCTCCTCCGCCGACTGACTGGGTGACTTGAGCGATTCCGAGACCGAGAGTCGTCGTCGGCAAATTGCAGGTTCCCAATGCTGCTCCCTTCCTTCACCGTACGGAGCCATCATCATCCTCTGGCCACAAAGTGTTGCGTTGCACTCATATTTTGCCGTGTGCACCTTAATTATATGGCCGCCGACAGAAATTCAAGTGAAAAACGTTTCGCCGGTGATGAAAACGAAGCGGGAGCCGCATCGGCCGCAGCTGAATCCGAGAAGAAGAGGTAGCAGCAATAGTGGCCGAAACCTAAGCCTATTTCGTGCCGCTGTTTAAGCCATGAAAATTTAATGCCAGCTTACAGCGAACGAACAATGCCCCATGGAATGCCGAATGCCAGCGAGGGAGAGGCTCTGAGGGATAGGGATTCGGAGAATTTTTAGGACCGCATTTCCGCTTAGGCTCGAAAAACGCCCGCACCAAGTATTAATTATGTACGCATAAAATATCTTTTGAGACCCAGAGACCCTTTGAACCGCTCTCAGCCTCAGTTCTCAACCGTCAACCCTTTTTCGTCTTTCCTCGTCGGGTCCAGGCCAACATCAATGGGATGCAAATTAACTGTACAAACATAAATAACACTTAAAATTCTCCGGAAAAAAAATAATGGATATATATATAAACTGGTATATATATCAGAGTTGCTTGGCGTTGCTCTCGGTCTCGGCATTTGTCAAAGCAATAAAAATTGTTGGGCTTCCGAGTTGATAAGAGTATTTTATCATCTTTGATGCGACGGTGGGTCCCTCTGCGTGTCCGTGTCCGTGTCAGTGTCCCTTCATTAATTCACAGGCACGCAGCAGCAGCAGCAGCAGCAGTCCCTTTTTTGTGATATATATTTCCCTTTTTCCCTGCTCATTACCCTAGATACATTTGTGCTGGCTTTTCCGCATCTGTATCTCTTTTTTGTTTGTACTTCTATCTGGATCTCTACTTGTTGCTGCACCATGTCTCACGGCGGCTTTAATGAATTGGAATTGACAGTTTGTTGGCATTTTATATGTATTAAAAAATATGTGTATATATTTATGTCCGCCTTTTTGTATGCTCATTTTAAATGTATCTGCAAGATGCATCATCAATTATTCAATAGACAGCACTGCTGCAGTGCAGCCAAACGAAAACTTTGCCCTGCTCGGTCTGCTGCTGGAAAAGTGATTAATTGGCGCTACAAATTTATGACGTTGTTCGGCCCCCCGATAGCGAGTTGAATGTATGATAAAGCCCCGAAAAAAATGGATAGGAGTTTCCCCTCCCCGAAGCGATTAAAACTTTTCGTCAGCCGGGCTAACTTCAGCCTGGTAAATACTCGTACATTAAAGTATCCGCATGAGTACGTGCGAGCGAGTTGTTTGCCTGTTTTGTTTGTTGGTTTGTTTGTCCCGTCATTATGTTTATTGTTATGGTTTTCTTTTTTGCCCAATAAATATAATATAAATCATAAAAATAATTTATAAAGCTCCATATTGACTTGGTGGAAGGGACCGAAGTTTTAACGAGGTTTCCATAGGATTCCTTCGGGGTTATTTGCGGTAATGGCAGACTTTGATATATGATCTGAGGCTGGGAGGGGAATTCTTTCTTACTTCTTATTGAGGGAGGAATAAACTACGCTAATTATTCCACCAATAATACCCGTACTTTCACCCAAACTTACTTAATGAAAGACTCTCGCTTATTCTCCCCTTTATAGCTTCATTTTTTTCACCGACTTTAAGTACTTGCTATGGGCATTTTTCAGGCCATAATTTAACGCTTTTTTATGCCGCTCTGACCACACCCACAACGGCAATAATAACAACGAAACCCTCTTCATTTTCCCCGCCCCTCCCGAACATTTTCTCAGTTGGTCAGCAGTACCGAAAATCTTTCCGGGGCAATGAGGGTCCATTGTTATTATGATTATTTGTAATGTATGTGTATGGAGCCGGGGGAATACTGAGAGAACACGGGAAAGCTCAGAGCTCCGAGCTGCGAGCTGCGAGTTCAATGCTTTTAGGTTCTCTCTCTATTCGGGGCTGGTCGGGATTGTGTTAATCATGCTACATTGCAGCCACAGCCGTCGCTCCACAATAATAATCATAATAATCGAGAGTCGAGAGTACAACAAACAACATCATTATTTTAGATATTTATGATATTTATGTAAGCTTTGGCAGCGGATGGGGGCATGTATATTGATGATTGTTGTTGTTGCCATGGCTCTTGATAAAAATTTAATGTAGCATGTTAACAAGCGACCCGTTATGATTACCCCCATTCCAGGCCCAGGCCCTGGCCCCCGAACAATACCAATCCAATCCCGACAATAACCCGAAACCCAGCGGAGAGAGGGAATGGTAGAGAAAAAAGGGGGAATAAAAACTATTGTACAATATACAACAATATACAATCCCAGCAATTCCAATACGAAAATTCTGCAGTCCAATTTACCATTTCAGCGATGATGACGACGACGATGATGATGATGATGATGTCGGCTCCACAGACGACTCAACTTAACCCCTGGCGAACGAGGGAGGAGTGGGAGTGGGTTAAGCAATCCAAGTCCCTGGCCTCACTCCGAATCCCAATTTCAAATCGAAATGTAGGTGCGCCCAGGCACAGGCCCAGGCTCAAAATAAAGTTGGGAAACCTGAAAGCTCGGGCTCAAAGCCGTCGGCCTTTCGGGGCAGGAAATGAATAATCAATAATCACAATTGGAAATTTTCTATAAATTGGCAAATGCCGGCAACATAACAGTTTAATTTTTTGGTCTGCGCCCAGACGATTTTATTTTCTTGTCCCAGAGTGTGGGAGTGTGGGCGAAATGTGAGTGTGCTGCTGGTGTATTTGAAGTTAAAGGAATTATGTGTGTTTCCTTTGACAAGTTTCCTTTTGAAGCCGCTTTGAAGTCACAAATTATATTAGTCTGGGACTTTGTGTTCATCTTAAGAGGGATTTTTTTGGGCAGTAATTGAAATATGCTGTTAATATTGAGTTGGGAGATAAATTAATTTTGAATTTGTGCGATTTTTAGTGGGGGATAAGTACTTGGAAATTAAATAATATATTAAGTTGAAGGAAATAAAGAAAAAATGGGAATTAAGGGGAGATAAAAAGACTTGAAAATGTTTTATAATTTGTATGTTTTCTAAAAAGAATTTATTGACTTTAAAAATTAGAATATGAATTATTGATGTCTTTTAATTATATTTTCATTACAATTCTGTTGGGTTTTCTAATAACTTTATACTTTCTGATTTAAGTTTTACAGAAAACTCATAATAAGCTAAAATATCTTAAATAAAATTGCTGAACATTTTCTTAAATCTTGCTTTAAATTTGTGAGCCCTCAAATGTCCAAATTAAAAATATTTAGCCAAGTTTTAAGCCCATTCTATCCCCTTGGCCAACCTATTTTCGCCTGACAAAGCCACTTTCTGGGAGCTGGAAGCCATCCATTATCTATATTCTCATTCCCAAAAGCACTTAGCTTCTGTTGTTGCCAAGCTTTTGCATTTTAAAGCATCCCCCACTCGCAGTCCCCCACTTTCAACTGCAACACGTTTTTATCATTTAACTAGGTGGATGCAGGCATGCAGGGGGATCGGATTTTGAACCCGAAAATAAATCCCAGAGCCAGAGGAGAGAGCCCAGAGAAGAGAGGGGGGAGCACTCTCGCATCAACAGCGTGGGAATTAATATCAATGTCGTTGGCGCTGCTGCTTTTCCTGCTGCTATCAGCTCTCAATTTTCCGGCACAGCCACCATGGCGTATGTGTAATGCCCATTTTGTTGTTGCTGCTGTCGTTGTTTGCCACGGTTTATTCTCTTCTCCCCATTTTTTTTTCTGCTTTTTTATCAATTAAAAGCCACTTCAAAAGCGGAAAGTGTCTGTGTGTGCCGTTGACACGCACACACAAAAAGCCGCACAGACACCAACACCCGCTTACAGCCAGATTTTATATGAATTTGTATATATGTATATATCTGGGTGTATATATATGGACGATATGGCACTGGCATTCATAGTTCGCTTGGTTTGCTGGTTTTCTGTTTGTTAGCCGCCTTTTGTTTTATCTCCGCCTCCCAGCTGCCCCTCCTCTCTGAAATTCCACTTTGGTTAAATATATAAAATGGAAAAGCATTAAATTCTGATCAAATAAATTGCTGACTAAGGTGGGTAATTTCCGTATTAATTAAAGATTTAAATATTTAAGCTTAGAAAAATGTATGCTTTGCAGGTGAACGCTTTTAATTGAATTATTTTCATGCTGAATTAAGCTTTTAATGCAAATTAGATTCGCAATTGTATTTTGTTTATTGAAATATATATTAGTATTTATGCCAGGATGGTATTTTTTTATTAATTTTTAATTATAGTAATTCCTCTTATATAGTTTCTAAATACTCAATCAACGTTTTTAATATTTTACGCTTGTCACCTAACCAGCAAATCCCCGTTTCCACTCTGGCGGGGTCTTCCCCAGAAAAGTTTCCCAGGCCGCTTTCCTCAAAAGCACTTACACACTCACTGACGACAGACTCACATGCGGGCAGCGGGACACACATGTTTGGCGGCTTTTTCGCTTTGACATAATCAAAACCAAACCGAACCGAACGCCGAACCCCAAACCCAAACCGAACAAATGACGCGACGATCCCCGAAAATACAAAAAAAAAAAAAAAC
>VNJO01003248.1:0-27991 GCA_008042535.1 Drosophila tani | reverse complement strand
TCTGGTTCTGGTTCGAGAAGGAGTGCCGATTATAGGCTGATTAGGGCGTCATTAGGTGACCTAAATAGAGTTTGAAGTGGGGGAAACGGACATGCAAAGGGTGCATATAGCGGGAAAATAATAAAAAGTTCGGCTAGGATAATTCAAGTTTTTAATAAAGAAAAACTAAGGGCCTTACACTTATTAATAATAAAAAAAACAAGGCCTTGAAGAGTGGCTCATAATCACAATTTAGCTCGATCGTTCCTATGCTAAGTTTAAAATAAGATATAGTTCTTTACGCAACTGAACTTACAGCTAAGACACTAAATCATGTCTTAATAAATATAATACCTTCTGCAATACAGGCCCAGCTCCCAACAAACCCAATTCCAAGCCCCCTGTCAATTCTTGACGCTTCTAATATTACAAAACAACTTTCAAATAGGCCAATCAACGATCAACGGCATAGAAAGGAGCACCCGATGAGAGTGAAATTCGCAGCTCATCTCGAATTGCATAGAAACGAGGTTAAGCAACGCTTCATATCAATTTTCAGCTGCCCATTGACACCACTCCTCCGATTCCGATGCCTCTTTTCATTCATGTAAAAAAAAAAGGGGAAAAATTGCCGAAGAACTAAAATCAAAACACGAAATAGTGGAAATTATTTTTAACTGAAAAGCCGGACGGAGACTGACCGGGAGGAGATCGAGATCCGGGAAAGGAGGCATCGCGACGTTCCAAGTTGAATGAACCACACACACCGTCGACACCGACACCGGCAACCGAGTATCGAACAGATAATTATAATGAGAGCAGATGGTCTCCGTCTCGACTGTGTATTCCGGGCGAAAATAAAGGTGTCTGGGCAGCAACACTCAAGAAATATTCATAATTCTCTGGCAAAAAATAAAATAAACAACTCAGAAAACATATTATTTTTCTTGAGTATCTTAAGCGGTTCTGTCTTGCTCTATGTATTTCATTGAAAATAAGGTATTCCTTATATTTTTAAACTGTAAGTCATTCATTTAATAGTTATAGTAATATGAATGATTCTCATAAATGTCAGAAAATATAAAAATCCTGTCTGGAAATGTAATATTACATCTTTAAATTATGCCAACCGTGAAATTACTGTTTCCTTCCTTATAAGTATGTTCGAAATGCCTAACATATGATCTTAAGTTTCCTCAAAATATTTATTTTGTTAACATTTTTCCAGAATTTTCAAAAAAATGTGCAACAAAATTGCGTTGGCATAAAAGTTAACAAGAAAA
The DNA here is from genome assembly GCA_008042535.1 of Drosophila tani. NCBI lineage: Eukaryota > Metazoa > Arthropoda > Insecta > Diptera > Drosophilidae > Drosophila > Drosophila tani. The sequence goes on along the minus strand of VNJO01003248.1, from coordinate 26,729 downwards.
AAAAAACCGGAAAGGAAACTAACTTTACCAAACCGAAGTTTATATACCCTTTAAACTTGCCATTTAGATTGATTTTTCCTGTGGCAGCTGAAAGGTATAGTTGTTAGATTTTGAAGAGCTTTCTAATTCGTAAGAAATTTGTCATATTTCGAGTCATAAGATATGATTTAAAGCTAAAAAACTAAAAAGACTAATTTGCCAACCCAAAAACTCTAAATCTAGTTTACTTAACAACCGCAACAAACCAAACAGACATGTCTAGATCAACTTCCCTGATGCTACCGATCGGGAAAGACCTCTTTTATTGCCTTACAAACTGCTGATCAAAATTATAATACCCGGCAAAGGGTATTAAAAACAATGCTAAACAACCAACAACAAAATTTGCTGCCACAGCCAACGAGAATGAGATCATTTTTAGACTTCTCTCACGTTTTTCGATTTCTTTACTGTGTGCCTGGCCTGCCTGCTGCCTCTCTCCTAGTTTGTATACATTTTGCTAACCGAAAGTTATACGAATCGTAAAAATTGTTGAAATTTCCACCGACTGGAACACACAGCGGACATGATACAAACAAAATAAATAAAAAACACAGAACAAATGCAGGTCAGACAAATGAAATAGAGACGCTGGGAATAAAGTGCGACATCGGAAAGTAGGAGCGGAAACGGATTTAGATAAAGCCAGTAAACATATAATATATAGTACTACATGTACATATAAACTTCATATATTATAAAGCAGGCAAACAATGGAGTTATCAAAGTAAGTAAAATATATTGCAAATTCCCAGACTCGACTCGACTCATAAAGGGTAATCGTTCGGTTAGTTCTATGGAGGTCAGTATCGTTAAATTCACTTAGCCTTGCCGCTGCCTCAAATTGCTCAAATGTAAATTCAAATGCAGGCCACAAAAAAAAAGGCAAACTATTTAGCATACCCTCGAAAATGGGACGTGGACGAATTGTGGGCAGCTTGAACTCTTCTGGAAATTTAGCAGCTTTTAGAGATTGATTGGGTTTAAGTTCTGTTCTTAATTTTGGTGATTAAAGTTAAGACTTTGGAGACTTTCTGCAATAAAATTTTGTAAAATTTAAAATGATTTTTCAAGGTGTGTTGTCTTTATATCAATTTCAAATGTTGTAAAAACTGTCGAACAAGTTTTTCCATTTCTTTAAAAATATATTAAGCATTAATTGCTAGTCTGTTTTACTTTTTAAATAAAAAATATATCCTATAGAGAGCCTAATGTGATTTAATTGGCGGCTAATTTAATTTGCAAGCCATAGCTAATTAGCTTATGAAAGAAGGTAAAATGCAAAGATTTATGGGGTTCCCTCACACCTGTTATTAATATTTAATGATAAAATACTTAAAAGAAATTACATCCCCATAAGAGTCACAAAATAAGGTTTTTTTTCCCCTTTAAATTATCAAAAGACTTGATAGTTATTTTTGCCAGTAAAATAACGGGGGAAAGGTGAAAGTCCAAGAAACATTTTCACCCACTTCACCAAGCTACATTGTACGGCATACACTATCCTATTCATTACTCTATTCACTAATTACTATTCACTCACCTGTTGCTGGATCGGCAATAGACAAATTACGTGTTTTGCAACCGGTTTTCCTTTTTGAATTTGTATTTTTTTTTATCACTTATATTTGGTTAAAATTGTTGCTGTTTCTGCTTCTTCGGTCACTGCTCTAAAAAAAAACTTCTTGTGTTAACAACTTTTTCACAGAAATCTGATTGATGCACAGCGCAAAAAAAATGTGGAAAAAAAGAATGCGAAACACGCGGCGATACAAAAAAATGTTTATCTTATCGGCAAAGAGCGCGGGGCGGAAGAGGCGGAAGCGGGAGCGGGGGAGTTGGGCAATCTTCCATTATCAACTGATAACGCACGCGAGTCGATAGCTGGGGTTCTGTTTGTTGTTTGCCCTTGTTGCTGTTATTTATTTTCTTTGCTTTTGTATTTACTCTAAGTTTTAGTCACCGCCGAGAGCAGAGATCGCATTACATTTTTCCCGCAGTGTACTTGAGTCATCTGATCGTCGCTCAGTGACGTCATAGCGCCAAAGAACAATAGAAGCGGGCGAGGAGAAAGACAGGGTTGCTTGCACTTGAAATAAAACGGTAGAAAAGGCCAAACAACAACAACAACAGCGAACAGCAACTGGTTCACCTTCAGCTGATCAGTGTTAGTGCCATCTCCCTCGCGCACTCCATTCAAATTACAAACAATTACTTTTTGTTCTACACTTGCTAACAAAAACAACAACAAAGAGATAACAACAACATCACGCAGATTCTCACAACCCGAATCCAAAAAATAGATTAAAAAAAATAAAACAAAACGTCAAACTGTCTCTATAGCAGTGCGTATTAAATTAGACTCTCTATTTATATTAATAAATTGCACTCGCTATGCGTATATTTTCGCCGTAAGTGCGCGCGTCGCTAACGAAGGGGAAGGAGTAAGGGCGCACGACGAAGGGAGAAGGGAAGGAGCAAAAGGACCGCGTACACTTACGCCAAAATGCCGGCAAAATAACACAGGGGATAGTTAGCACTTTTTTCAAATGCGCCAGCTGCGTTCCGTCCGTTTCGTTCAAACTTCGCTTTTCGACTGACTGACCAGACTCGACTTTCGGTTGCGCGGCCAAAAATACCGAAAGCCTGGCGCAGTGTGACCAGCATCATACCGAGGTAGCAATATCAAAAAGCTTGGGGTAAGGTTACACTGAGAAGGAGTTCAGATAACATAAAAGGGCGCATAAAATATATTCAAAATTAAAAAAAAATTATATATATATATTGGCAATAAAGAATAAGAAAATTGTAAACTTTTTTGTCAATATACTCTCATATTTATTAATGACTGATTGAATCGATTCCAGTCGATAACAAATGTTTGATAATGAAAATCTTCATAATACTGTAATTTTTAAGGACTTGCTTTCTTGTAAATGTATGTATAAAAATTATTGTTAATGTCCAAACATTTTGGCGTTTAAAACAATCCTATCATTAAATTTAAAATTCTATAAAAACTTTCTATTCTATGTTGATTACGTAAAAGAGTGAAAGAACTTAAATTAAAACCCGATATAAGAAAAAATAATTCTAGAAAACTGAGGATGTAGTAGTTACCACTTAATATAATTTTTCTTAGATTTTTGTATTAACAAGATAGATAAAACAAACATTTTAATTCATATTTTGTAAACCTTCTCTGTGCGAACTTCACAACACTGCCAGCGAGCACATACATACAGTACGTTAATTATTTTGGCTGCCAAGCCTCAAGCTTAAAAGGCACTTAAAGATGTTACTCAAAAACCAGAAGCGAGGGATAACTCATACTTAAGCTGGCCACGAGCTGACAAATAAATATAATCGAATATGAGCACGTAAAAAATAAACCAAGTTCAATGAGCCAAAGCGAAGTGAACAAGTAAATTAAGAGAGACAGAACCGGTCGCCGATAGCTTTTATTGTTTTTATTTCATTGTTATTATTTTGATGTCTCTGACGCCTTACGCTTACTATCAGAAAAGCCCAAATCGTGTGTCATAAGTGTCAAGACCAATCTGGGAAGATAATACGGCAGCTTGGGAACAACAAAAGCCAACGTTTGCTTCTATTATAAGTCATTTTTTGGGAGAGACCTGTTTTTGAAAGTGGACAAAAATGTTTTAGGTAAGAGGTTTTAATTTCAAATAAATTATTGTGTTTAACATTAATTATAATATATTTTTATAAATAGAAAAATTAGTGGAACCTAATCTTTAACTTAAAATCTTGAACCAAAATCAAAATTTAATTTTTATTTACTTTTCAAATTGTCCAGCAATTTCTGATTCTAAATTTTGTTTTCTTGGTTAATTCAAATAATCTTAATCGCTCTTTAGTACCCTTCTATCATGTCTTGATTCAAATAATTATATTTCTCAGTGTGACTGTTGCCTTTTGGTTAATTGGCACTTGGGAAGTTGGAAGTTGCCCGGCTGGTTTCTGCGATCCGATCTCGCGCATCGCCGGCCGATCATCGTTAACCCCACTGCATTCCGCATCTGGCGACGAGCAAGGAAGGAGATTCCCCGATCCGAGATCCGAGATGAACACTCCAGCCGCAGCCACACAAGTGTATCAGCTTCTTCTCCTCGTGCTGCTGCTGCCCCTTCTAGCAGGTGAGAGAAATTGCGGCTGCTGCTGCTGGGAGTGGCCTGGATTAAGTTAATTATTCCATTTAAAGTCTTATTTAGTTGTAATAATTCAATTAAATTAATTCAAAGAGACAAGTACAAGTTGTGGTAGCTATAAAGTGTGTTTACTTAAGGCTGTCACTGTTTGGAAACGTTTAGAACCTTTCAGATCATATTTTCCATAAACAAAAGCTTATAAATATTATTTAATTAGATTGTAATATATATTTCTTTAAACTTCTAATGAACTTTAAATATTTACATATTGATTATTTTGGGGTTTCTTTCAACTTTTAAACCCTTTTCCATTCTGTAGAAATTCTTTCAGGGGGATTTCCCTGATCATAGTGATTTCACATAACATTTCTCACCTTTTTTTCTTTGCTGTTGACTCATAATTGGGTTTTATTTTTTTACATTTCAGTGCAGGCCACGCCCGCCATTAGTCCCCAGTCGCAGCGCGGCATTATCTTTCCCAAGGAATCCTACGATGAATGCTATCTGGATGACTTTCAAAGCACGAAGGGCAGCTGCCGGCGCATGGAGGACTGTCCCTCGGCTGTGAAGGGCTGGCTGGAGAAGCGCGAGTCGCCCAAAACCTGCTACTTTGTGAAGTTCGATCACTTTGTGTGCTGCAAGCCGGAGACTGAGCTGCCGGAGATAACCACCGGAGTGCCGCCCACACTGCCGCCCACCCACAGTCCCTATATAGCGCCGCTGGTCCAGCGAGCCAGTCTGCAGGGTGAGAAATCCTTAAGAAAATAATGTAATATTTTTTACAAATTTTTATCATGTTCTTAAAGCAGTTTTTCTTGTTCTTTTGAGATATTTAAAGCATTAATACTCAGAGAATAATATTTATTTAGGAGACTGAGGTTGTTTTCTGATTAAAAGTTGATGAGAACTATCTTATTCCGAACAAATATTTATAATATCCAGTTCTATGATGTAATCCCATGACTAACTAGGATTTCCCTTCTCTTTCATAGCTTGTTACGATTTGAATAACGTGAAGCAGCTCAACGAGAACGACATAACCTTCGTGGTCTCCGTGGTGGGCGGAAAGCCCACCCGTTACCGGGAATTCCCCTTCATGGCGGCCCTTGGCTGGCGCTCCAACTTTGACCAGCGGATGTACTATCGCTGCGGCGGCGCCCTGATCTCCAACAGCTATATCTTGACGGCCGCTCACTGCGCCGACTTGGGCGGGTAGGAATAAAACCTATAATTATAGTAACTTGTATTAATTTTTCACTTTCAGTGAGGCCCCCAGCCAGGTTCGCCTCGGTGGCGATAACCTCACCATTACCGAGGGCGAGGACCTGCTCATCCGCCGGGTGATCGTGCATCCGGAATATAATGCCACCACCGCCTACAATGACATTGCCCTCCTGGAGCTGGAATCCCCTGCCAAGCCGGAACTCAAGCCGACGTGTATTTGGTCGGAATCGGAGCTGGTCAACGAGCTGGTCACGGCCATTGGCTACGGCCAGACCAGCTTTGCCGGCCTCTCCTCCGCCCAGCTGCTGAAGGTTCCGCTCAAGCGAGTGACGAACGCGGAGTGCCAGGTCCACTACCAGGCGGATCAGCTGGCTCAGGGCGTTCAGGGTAGCCAGTTGTGTGCCGGGGACTTGGCCGGGGAGAAGGACACTTGCCAGGGCGACTCTGGTGGTCCGCTGCTCATGCGGGACGGGCCCTTGGAGTACGTTGTGGGCATTACGTCGCTGGGTCAGGGCTGCGCCAGTGGGCCGCCATCGGTGTACACCCGAGTGTCCAGCTTCGTGGACTGGATCGAGAGCGTGGTGTGGCCCTTGGGATTTCAGCCACAGCCGCAGTCGCCACCGCAGCAGGGACAGCTCTCCTTGAAGCCCAAGGATATGACGACAAGTCCAGAATTCGATCTGAGGGCCACCATTTAAGGGATTTTATTTAAGGATTTATTATAAAAATAAGAAATAATAAGATTTTACAGAAATAAAACATAAAAAAACTAATTTCATTTGGTTTTAGAATTATTTAAGTCCATTCTTCACAATAAACAATTTAGATTTTAAAAGCTCTCCTTGAAACCCAGAATTCGATCTGAGGGCCACGATTTAATGGATTTTATTTAAGGCTTTTAATATATAAACAATAATATATGAATTTAAAGGAATAAAAAAATGAACTAGACAATTTTATATGGTTTTCGAATTATTTAAGTCCATTCTTTGCAATAAACAATTTGAAAGCTTTTATTGAAGCCCAAGGATATGACAGATCCGGAATTCGATCTGAGGGCCTTGATTTAATGGGTTTTATTTAAGGATTTTAATATAAAAATATAAGAAATCATAAGATTTTACAGGAATACAAAAATTATAACTAATTTTATTTGGTTTTAGAATTAATTAAATACATTCTACACAATAAACAGTTAAAAATTATTACAATAAAAGCAAATTATATGAAACCGTTGTAGATTTCCGGTAAAAGAATATAACCTCTATAAACAATTAAAATAAACTAAGAGAAATTAAGACTATACTTAACAAAGCTTAACATTGTTTTATGACTTTGCTTTGTAGGTTTCTTAAAAATTTAAATAATTAGGAAAATACATAGATTTAAATAAATTCTAGCTGGCCTCTTTATATTATTTTATTTTGAAAAAGATTTAAGTACTTAAAGAACAATTAAAGAACCTTATACCTTATTACCTGCGGTAACTTTTATATATTCCGTTCAAGTTTCTGCCATTAGAAGTTGCCTTTTGTACATAACTTATAATAATTAAATAAACCCAAGTATGTATACACCATATACCACCCATATCTACCCCCGACAGAAGTCTGAATAAACTGGGTGTTACGTTTCTGCCCCATCCACTGGGATGGATTACTTTCTGCAGAACCCGCTGCTGATTCAGGTGCGAGTGCCACATCCCACAAACAGCTGGCTGGGGACCATATAAGCGTCCAGAGCCATGGACATTGGCTAGTTGAGCTCTGGACGTGTAACAATGATGATGAGTAGCCACCGGGGAACGTTTCTGCTGATCCTGGCCAGCGCCTGGAGCCTGTCATCCGCCTATCTGCCCGATGTCAATATCTTTACCAACTACCGCACCGAAGTCTACAATGGTAACGAAGGGAAACTCTATAAATTCGATTAGTTAACCCCATTAATGGCAGGCATTCCCGCGGAGATCGACACCACGCCCTTTGTACGGATCGGGGACAACTACTACTACATCGAGCCGATGAACAAGGTGAACTGGTTCCAGGCCGCCGGCGCCTGCCGCATGATGAACGCCCACCTGGCCTCCATCGAGGACAAGCCGGAAATGGAGGCGCTGATCAAGTACATGAAGGCCAAGGGCTTCCAGAACAACGATTACTTCTGGATATCGGGCAACGATCTGGGCACCGAGGGCGCCTTCTACTGGCTGTCCAATGGCCGTCCCATGACCTATGCCCCCTGGAACGGGGCCAAGCAGATGCCGGACAACTACGGGGGCAACGAGAACTGTGTCCACATGTTCGCCACCCGCGAGATGATCAACGATGCCAACTGCAAGATCCAGATGCTGTACGTCTGCGAGGCGACGGAGCCCAAGACCTTCAAGTTCACCTACATCAAGTGGTAGTTCCAAATTAATTAATAAACAATTAAGTTTTGTATTAAATCATATAAAGCTTTGGGAATAATAAGATTAACGTGTAGTTTTTGCCGGCTTTTATTTGTCGCATCTTCTTGCTTATCGCTTTTCGTTCCATCTTTTTGCTAATTATACAATTAGTTCGATTTAGCATTGTTTTTCATTCCATTTTCCATTTTTTTCTGATGTTGTTTATACTAAATTGTTACGATTCCGATTCCTTATAGTTTTCTTACACAACTATTAAACTCTATCATATACATGTTTATTTATCGATCGATTCACTTGAATTGAATTTAGTTGCGTCAAGTGTAAGTAAATTAAATTAAATTTAATTTATATTTTAATACCCACTAATATCGCGACGACAAAAAAATGTATTTCGAGTATATGTGTATGCATGTACTATGTATACTATGTTACATATAACAACAACGGCACACAAGTCATATGGATACATACTATGTATTGTATATGGAAGGAGAGTTTAAACTAGAAAGGAAGCGCGCTTCGACAGACCGAAGTTCCTAATACCCTACCCTTGCTTGTATGGATTTATTTTTAAACAAATATTGAAAGTGTTAAAACAAGAGGATATTTCCATTGCTAAAAAATTAAAGATCGATCGATATCTCTTGAATTGAACGCGTATATCGCAAGAAACTGACAGACGGACTTGGCTAAATCGATTCGCCTGCTGATCTTCTGCAAGGCAAGGGTATAAAAGTCGTAACTGGGAATCAAATTGAAGCGAGAACAAAAGACCAGACAAGAAAGAGACTCGTGGAATCCAGTAGAGAGATGACATTACGTTTTACAGTTAGTTCTTCGGCTTTCTTTCAGTGTTTTCTTCAGCTTACGTGGCTAGGCTAGGTGAACAGTGATCGGATATTGAAAAATCTACGACATAACCTCAACATTTATGGCGATTATGCGTGGTGTTTGTGTGTGGGGGTGTGTAGGTACACGTCTAAATATGTATGCTTTGTATAGATGTAAGTATGTAGTCTAAGTAGTTGTCGATTTACGATGTAAGAGTCTTACTTGGCTAGATCGCTAATTCTAAACATTTGTTTGTCCACAGTTATGCATATAAATATTGTATATTTATCAATTAGTTAATATTAGTAACTACATACATATAATTTATATAAATATTCAACAGACGAGTGCATAAATTTAATAATTCTTACATCTTACTCTCTCTCTCTCTGTCTCTCTTTCTTTATTTCTTTCTTTCTCGCGCGCGCTCTATCTTCACTCTTGCCATTCTACGCTAAATCTACCGTCCCTCGCTCTCTCTGTTATCCTGTGGTGTGTCTGTGTGTGTTTAAGTGCTTCTGAAACGCGCCAGTGTGAACACGTGTGTGTGTGAGTGAGAGAGTGCGTGTGTGTAAGTAAGGTGGGCTTCAAAGCTCTCAGCTGCAAGCTTGTAAGAGTCTCTTCGTGCGAAAGGGAGAGAGCACTTTCGGTCTTTGCCAACACTGGGCATCGGGAGATTGACTTTAAACACTAGACAACTCGAAAAAAATCATATTCTGAGCAAACTAAAAGGGAAATTAAAGTGAAAAAGTTAACATAAAAAATGTATTTCTTAATATTGAAACGAAAAACCTATTAATAAATGTACATTTCAATCCCTTGAGAATATAGAATATAGGGAGAATGAATGCCTGCTATGCACTGGAAAAATAAGAAATCAACATAATTTCATTGCCTAGTGTGGCCACAGCTCCCGATCTCGTTGCAGGACTCGCTTATTTCTATAAACGTTTGTCAACACACACAATCGATAAGCTGACTTTACAATTAGTTCGATTTTTTCATTTCGCTTAGATATTTTCTCTTACAAAATGGAAAGAAGAACAGCCTAAAAAATGTTATACATGTACAAAGTCTAAATGTTAGTTTCCTACTCTCAGCTCTGCTAGCTCTCGTAATTCTTTCTTTCGACGTTCTTTTTTGAAAAAAACCTTTTTCGAAATGGCAGTGCGTTTAGAAAAGGAGGGGGGGAAGGGCAAGGGCAAGCGAGGGATTGTGTTAACCATGATGAAATAACATAAGGTGGTCTCGTCGTGAGCCGAAGTTTTACGAAGTATCCACTTATTTCAGTGCACGTTAATCAACTATCATATTGCCGCCTCACTCACACTCAATACGACACAGTTTACTATGTTCCTTTCACTCGCACTTATTACAAGCATACAATAAGTGGATGTCAGTTGCCGACGAAACCACCTTATGTTATTTCATCATGGTGTTAACCAAGTATTTACAGAGGGCGTTCTCTCGAAACTAAACAAAGAAGTGGCAGGAATCAATGTGAATCGTAAATCGTAAATCGCCTTGGCATAAATCAATATAATATTTAGCGTAAAACGATATTAAAAACAAAAGTTGCATTGCTTTTTTGTAGGTTTCTTTTTTTGTCGCTTTTTGTTTGGTTTTGTTTTTTTAGTTTTTTTTTTGTTTTGCTTTTTTTTTGTTTTAAAACACAATTGCTATTAAGATTTTTTTTTTTGTGTTTTGTACAATTTTTTAAGTTCTTCTTACAATCATATAAAAACTACAAGTAGTAATAATAATTAAGCATCATAAAAAGTAAGTAATAGTAGTAATGAATCATAAAAACACACATAAACATTTCAGGCATAAGATTAAAATTAGAAATTATCGTATTAAAAATTCAACAATGCGGGGGATATAGATTTAGATATAGGGTAGATAATGTGATGGCTTCTACGCGGGATTTCGATTGTACCTTTTCCGGTTCCGGTTCCGGTTACATTGCTTTTGTTTATACATAATCTGGCGACGAGCACAACTGCCACTTGGTAATATTAACGTGATAATTGCGCGGGGCTTAGTTTTAAAAATATTATGAAGCACTACTAGAAATCACAAAGTACCCTTTAGCATATAGGGGGGGGATATAGGGATAGTGATAGGTGTGTGTGTGTGTGTTGAGCTTAGAGAGATTTTAGAAACATATGAATGCGGTGTTCTTACGAATACAATATTTAATATTTAGCAGCTAACTTCATACTTCAGTTTATCGCTCTTTACGACCTAGTTACGAGTGTTACCTTCGTATATATGTGTATATTTATATATAATTAATTATAGTATCTTCTAACATATATATGTACTTAATTGTTTTGCTTTGCTTTCATGTTTATTTTAGAAACAAAATGAATTATATATTTAGCGCAATCAGAGGCAAAGTTTTTCCTTAATTTTTAAGTTTTAGTAGGACCATAATTTTTTTTCTTCTTTTTTTTTGCTTTTCTAGTTCCGATTCTAGGTTCAAGCAGAGACAGCGCAAGGTAAAAAAAAGTCCAAGGATTACATGGGGGATGGGTAATATTAATCATTAATCATTAATCAGAAAAATGCAGCAACCCGAGAAAGAAATAGAAATATAATCCATTTGCAAGCTCTCTCTCTCTCTCTCTCTCTCTCTCTCTCTCTCTTTCTCTCTTTCTCTCTTTCTTTTTCTCCTTTTCTCCCTTTCTTTTTCTTTTTCGCCCACTTATCGCTCGTCTCTTTCGTTTTGGTGGTGCTGGTGCCCATCCTGCCCTGACCGCGAGGAGCTGGAGCTGCTGCTGGCTATCGATGATTCCGATGATATGGAAATGATTGATATAGCCGACGATGAGTTTACCAGCGTGCCCCTTAGCGGCGGCAATCGATGGTTGTTGTTGCTATTGCTGTGGCTGCTATTGCTGCTGCTGCTGCTACTGTTGCTGCTGTTCGAGGAGACATTATTGGTGGTGCTGATGGTGGGCGATCCCAAGGGTTTTTGGTAGCGATTGCCGCCGCCCAAACGTAAATGCTGTGGCCGCTGTTGCTGCTGCTGCTGGTGATGATGATGATGGTGCTGATGCGGCTGCTGCTGCTGTTGCTGCTGCTGCTGCTGCTGCTGTTGCTGCTGCTGCTGCTGCTGCTGCTGCTGCTGCTGCTGCTGCTGCTGCTGCTGCTGCTGCTGCTGCTGCTGTTGCTGTTGCTGTTGCTGCTGGTGGTGGTGGTGATGGTGATGGTGATGGTGCTGCTGCTGCCGGTGACTGTGACTATGGTGCTGCTGCTGCTGCTGGTGATAATTCGAGGAGGAGGATGAGTTGGAGTTGGACTTGCTCTGCATCGGCGGTGGCACATAGTACTGCTGATGGTAGTAGCCGCTGCTGGAATTGTGGCTGTTGTTGCCGCCGCGTTGGTTGTAGTTGCGTCCCGAACCGGACGACCCACCGCCACCGCCATTGCCATTGCCATTGCCACCGACCGTCGTCGACGACTGAATCTCCTGCGACTGAATCTCCAGCTCTGGCATCTCCATCTCCATCTGGGTGCTGTGATGAGTGCTGTGATGATTTTCCGGCTGTTTTGGTGGTGAAGAGGTTATACATGTGTGCTTGCTGCTGCTGCTGTCGCCGCATCTACATCTACCACGCATGCTGGCTGCAGTTGCTCCCAAGTTGCATGTTGTTTTCACATGCAATTTCGTTTGCGTTTGATGGAGCTTCGCTTGTTTCGGATTCGGATTCGGATTCTGATATAACCGGGCAGCAACTGCCGCCAGCATGGGAGCATAGCCGCCGGCCACCTGATGCCGCATATTATAGGGCATTAGGCAGCCGGCCACCACCAATCATCGTGTGTCTAGGCGAGGGATTGTGTGCATTACCGACGAGCCGCCCGTGGATGAGCTGCTGTTTCCGTTTCCCCGTCCGCCTCCGCCGCCACCGCCGCCGCTTCCGTTCCAACTGCTGCTGGTGCTTGTGGCGGGCATGCCAACGGCAATCACAGGCAGCGGCATGGCGGGCATGGAGCCCAGCATTCCGTTTGGCGGCGACAGTGTGATGTCAATGACCTCCTGCGACCCAGGGGACGCCTCACCCACATCGCAGTCCTTGCTGTCCTCGGAATCATCGCCGGAGGAGGTGCTGCCACGTCTGTGACGCGACTGCGATTGGTTTTGCGACAGCTGTTGCTGATTCAGCTGATGCTGATGATGCTGAAGATGCTGTTGCTGCTGTTGTTGCTGCTGCTGGACCGGTTGCTGCTGCTGCTGCTGCTGCTGTTGGGCTGCTGTTGCGCTGTGCGCGATGCCCACCACCGCCACCGCCGTGGTGGTCGTTGTTGTGGCGGATGAAACGGTGACAAATGGCTGTCCCAGATGCCCGGGATGGCCGGCGTGCTGGCCGTGCGCATGCATCTGCACCGGATGATGGTACAGCTGCTGGACAACGGCGCCCGAGGGCATAATCACATATTTGGGCGCCCCATTGGAGGTGGCATACGCAGCGGCGGCGGCGGCGGCGGCGGCTGCAGCGTTGACGGGCAGCGGCGAGATGCGCTCCACCATCACCAGGTGCTCGAAGTTCTCACGTATCCATTCGCGGTAGTCGATGACGTCGTCGGTGATGTGGATAATACGACCTGGGGCGGGGAAACAGATTATAAAATCATTAAATTAAATAATATTAATTATATATTATAGTTCTATAATTTATATACTAAAAGGGGAGACGCAATTATACTAATCATTAAATTATCAAGTATTTAGCTTGGAGATGCAAGTGGAAACAAGCGGAAATGCCGCATTTCAAGGTCGCCAAACAAAATAATGTTGTTTAATTATATAGAAAAGCTTTCTGTGGGCTTTAAATTGATTTTAAATTTTAATTTGCTTGTTAAATATGAACATTGATATTGAGGTAAACGAATTATATTAATCATTAAGTTATGAACTATTTAGCTTACAAATGTAAGTGGAAACAAGCAGAAATGCAGCATTTCACGGTTGCCACACCAAATATTTTGTTAATTTTTTAGAAAGAGCTTCCTAGGGACTTTAATTTATTTTCAATTAAAGTTTACTGAGAAATATGGATAATCTTTAAATTATTAACCATTTAGCTAACATGAAAGTGGAAATAAGTGGAAATGCCACATTTCACGGTCGCCAAACAAAATAATGTTGTTAATTATATAGAAAATCTTTCTGTGGGCTTTAAATTGATTTTAAATTTAAATTTGATTGTTAACTATGGACATTGATATTCAGGTAAACGAATCTATTTCAATCATTAAATTATCAACTATTTAGCTTACAGATGTAAGTGGAAATGCCGCATTTCACGGTCGCCAAACCAAATAATGTTGTTAATAATTTAGAAAAAGCTTCCTAGGGACTTTTAATTGATTTAAAATTAGATTTTACAAAGAAATATGGATAATTATCCATTATAATCACGATAATCATTAAATTATGAACTATTTAGCTTATAGATGAAAGTGGAAATAAGTGGAAATGCAGCATTTCACGGTCGCCAAACCAAATAATGTTAATAATTTAGAAAAAGCTTCTTAGGGACTTTTAATTGATTTTAAATTATATTTTACAAAGAAATATGGATAATTATCCATTATTATCACGATAATCATTAAATTATTAACCATTTAGCTTTCAGATGAAAGTGGAAATAAGTGGAAATGCAGCATTTCACGGTGGCCAAACCAAATAAATGGTTTACTTTTTAGAAACAGCTTCCTAGGGACTTTTAATTTATTTTTAATTACATTTTACTGAGAAATATGCATAATCATTAAAATATTAACCATTTATCTTAAAGATTTAAGTAAAAATAAGTGGAAATGCAGCATTTCACGATCGCCAAAAATAAAATGCTGAAATTATCTTAAAAACAAGGCTTCCTATGGTTTTAAATTTAAATTTGGTTGCAAAATATGGATTTTTCAAGCTTTTTTACTTTTAACCAGCCCATATGCAGTAATTCTTAAAATTTCATTAATATTTTGCAAGTTAATATAATGAATACATGTCAAGAATGTATAAAAGTGTGGTTATACTTCTTGCAAACGTTAATTCTTACGAAATTTGACTAGTTTTAAATAATTATTTATAGCAATTCTGCAAAAATCTAAAGTAATGATAGAATCAATGATATTTTAGAAGGGAAAACTTCTATTAACTGACTAATCCTTACTGATCCTTGAATATCTATAAAACCACAACTCACCTAGTACAGAGTTGAGGCGCGGATCGATGCCAAGGAGATTGAGCGGACTGACGGCGAGAGCGAGGACCCGGTAGGCGCACTTGAAGGCCTGCTGCACTTGGAAGACCCCATAGCTACTCCTGCCAATGTCATTGCCGGGCGTCAACGGATCCTCGATGCACAACAGCGAAGGTCGATGGCCATCGACCATGTCCCGCTGCAGGTCATCCTTGGGCATGTACCTTCCGCCGTTCTTAATGGAGATGCCAATCTTCATGTAGTTAAACCGCCGCCCGTAGAGCTCAAAGAACTCAAGGAGGAGCACACCAAGGTTGGCCGTCTCGTGGTAGATACCGCGCGGATGCAGCTGCAGGAAGCTGATGCACATGAGGATCAGCGAGTAGGAGGAGATGCCGCCGGTGAACACCTCGTTGAGATCGCGGAGCAGCAGGAACTGCTTCAAGACCAGAACCAGCTTCCCCAGCACCGGATAATCACGCTTAAACTTCTTGATCAGCTCCGCCGACTGCACGCCGCTCTGCATATTGAACGATATGTCCACCTTCACCTGCGTCTCCCGGTCCGTCAGCTTAATGATCGGCACCGAGGCCTTGTCCAGCACCCGGACAGTGCACGCCTCGGCAATGCCCCGCCCCACCAGCTCCGACTCGAGCGTCCGCAGCGGCAGTTTCTCCCACAAACCTGCAGGGTGGATGGAACCTGTATGTGTTAGGATTTGTTATGATTAAAGGGAAGGTAGTATCCCCATCGCAAACTCACCTAGCACCACGAGATCAATGTCGGAGGTGGGCAGAAAGAGGCCGGTGCGAAAGGAGCCAAAGATCTCGACCACCGCCTGCGGCCAAATGGAATGGACGACGGCCTCGATGCGCTTGACCACCTCGTTGCGGATGGCGTGCTCGCAGGGCGTGGGCAGGACGTACTGATAGAAATGCTCGATCTCCTCGTGCAACCCTATGACACCCTCGCCGTACAGATAGTCGGGCTTCCGCCACGGCTCCCCCTTGTACTTGGCAATCATCTCCATGTGGTTGTTCATGTAGTAATGGGCCCCGCCGCCAGCCTTGTTCTCCGGCCGTTTCTTTCGCGACGGATTGTAGTAGATGCTGTTCGTGCGACTGGCCCCACCACTCGTCGTCGTCGTCGTGATCGTGGTCGTCTGGGTCGGGGCGTTGCTGCTAATCTCGCTCATGCTGGTCGCCGGCGGGCCAGTCGTTGAGGTTGCAGCGGTGGTAGTGGTTGCCTGCCCTGCCCCCGTGGTGGCCGGACTACTGTTGGTTCCTGTTCCGTTTGTGGTGGTCGTGATGATGCTGCTGCTGCTGCTGTTGCTGTTGGCGGGTGAATTATTGTCCCGATTTGTGCCGGAATCGGTAGAGTTGTTGCTGCTGCTGCTGCTGCTGCTGCTAATGTTGTTGCTGCCGCTGCTGCTGCTGCTGCTGCTGTGCCGCTGCGTGGTGCCGTTAAGGTGCTGCTGCTGCTGCTCCTGGGAATCCGTCCGAAAGTTTATGACACGGGTCAGCGAGCTGTTTGGCCGTGATAAGTAGGGTTTGCCCGTTGAATTGTTTATAATATTGTTGCTAGCCGCGTTGCTGCTGCTGCCGTTGCCGCTGCTGCTGCTGCCGCTGCCGCCGCTAGTGCTGCTGCTGCTGCTGCTGATGATATTGCTGCCGGTGGTGGTGGTGGTGCTGCTGCTGCTGCTGCCGCCGCCGTTGGTCGTCGTCGTCTGGGTCGTGGTCGTCGTGGCCTGCTGTAGCTGCTGATCAAGCAATGCGCCCATCTCCTGGGCATTCGTCTCCCAAATCTTTAACCATGTGCGCAGCGATGGGCCCTCCTGTTCCTTCTGAAACCAGCCAACAAATGGATCCATTCAAGACGCTTTCACACGACTGTTGGCTGGGATGGGAAACGAGGGGCGCGCGTCGTCTCTCCTTCTCGCTTCTTCTACCTTCTTTCCTTTCCAAATATATATAGTATTCCTTGCCCTTCTTTATAGATCTGACGCTGATCTGATCCGCTTGTGATACTCCTTTTGCCTGGGCTTTGGGTTCACCGTTCTGGAGAAGTCCCTCAGCATTCACAAACTATAACAAATTATACAAGTTTTAGGCCTTTCTTTAGTTTTCACTTTAAGCTAAAAAAAATATAGAAATTGGGAACTTTTTCAACATTTACATACCCATTGGAAACCCACTATTTGGGTTTATCTTAAACTTAAAATTCTTCAACACACCGAAATATTACAATTTGGATAATACTTATATCAGAAACCGAACAATAATCAATTTTTAACCAATACCAACTATCTGTGCTTTATTTTACGTTATCATCTCGGGACATACAAAACTAAAAAAGTGATTTATGGCACAGCCGGGCTCTCGAAATGTTAGGCCTGGAATGATTCTCGATTGAATTTGAATAATCGAGCAAAGCCAAGTGGATGTACTAAGGCTACTAAGGCTTGTCTCTGCAAAAATCTCTTAACGATCTCTCTTAATTGTTAGTGTGAGATCCCTCGCAAGGATCAGAGTGATCTGAGAATCAGTTCACTCGGATAAGGAATGGAAAGAACTCAGGGAGTTGGAAGAACCTTTATTCGTCCTTTTCGAGTCAAAAGTCTAGAGTTTAGGTCTCTGAAAAATGTACGTAAGTTTTGTTTTCGTAGTTTTTTTGGTATTTCTTCGAATCCTTTTGAATCGTTTGATTTTTAAATAGGTTTTAAATAGTTTTCAATACCAGAAATATTATAAATGTTCCCGTTTAACTATAGACGCTTTGCAGACCTTTTAAAGGTCTATAAAACGTCTCTGAAAAATGTACGTAAGTTTTGTTTTCGTAGTTTTTTTTTGTATTCCTTCGAATCCTTTTGAATCATTTGATTTTCAAATAGGATTTAGGTCTCTTAAAAATGTGCGTAAGTTTTGTTTTTGTAGTTTTCTTGGTATTCCTTCGAATCCTTTTGAATCGTTTGATTTTTAAATAGGTTTAAAATAAATTTCAATAGCAGAAATATTTGAAATGTTCCCGTTTAACTATTGACGCTTTGTAGACCTTTTAAAGATCTATAAAATTATTAAAAACAGTGAGACATTGAATAATTAATATACAAAATCCCGTTTCAACGTCTTAATAAGGAAAGGAAAGAACTCAGGGAGTTGGAAGAACCTTTAGTCGACCTTTCCGAGACAAAAGTCTAGAGTTTAGGTCTCTGAAAAATGAACGTAAGTTTTGTTTTCGTAGTTATTTTGGAATTCCTTCGAATGCTTTTGAATCGGTCGATTGTTAAATAGGATTTAAATAGATTTCAATACCTTTTAACCTTTTAGACCTTTTAAAGATCTATAAAATTATTAAAAACAGCGAGATATTGAATAATTAATATATTATATATAATTATTCCCTTTCAACGCCTTAATAGGGGATCCATATATGAAAATAAAACCCACACATTTCCTCAACTTCTTTACGGACAGTGCAAACTTTTATTTATAGAAGATCGATAAATAAATACGATGTGGCCGCAATGTGGCACGAAGTAAAGCCGATATATGGGTTAAATCCAAAATACGGCTACTTGGAGGGGCCGCCCCGATGGATAATAAACAAAGAGAGAAATGAAAATAATAATAAATATGTACATACGTACATGCAGACATGTGTACATATGTCAGTTGCCAGTTGCCAGTCTCCAAAAGGCGTTTGCATGCATTTTCATTTCGCTCGAATGGAAAGCGTAAATGGCAAACTATTGCAAATTATGCGCTCTTTTCTACAAATAGAAATGTGAGCTCTCTCGCTCGCACCCCCCCTCTTTCTATGGCTCCGCTACAGCTCCCGCTCCCGCTCCCCCCCTCATTGCGGGCCAACACTGCAGCTGAAGCGTTTAAAGGCGCCAGGCGAAAATTGTTTTTCAGAGCGCAAAAAAATCCCACACACAGACACTGATAAAAAAAAAAAAAAAAACACCCAAAAATGGGCCAGAAAGAAAAAAAATCGACTCACGAGACTTTGCAAATAAAATGACTTCCAAAGTGATATTATATCGCACACCCACACATTAGCAAGTACTCTAGTTTTGTGCAGATGTATTGCCCGTGTGCGTGTGTGCATGTGTGCAAGGGCGTACAGGTGGCCGTAGTGTGGGGGGGAGCGGGACAGCAGCAGCAGGCCATGCACATGTACCGAAAGGCGGCTGAGATTATGCAAAAAACAAAATGAAATAATACCCACACCAAAGCACCGCTATGCGAACACCAATTGGAATTGTTTTTCTTCGAATTTTTCAACGTTTTCATTAGCTTAACGGAGATATTCAAGCAACTAAAGATGCATTTTCAAGAGGAAAACTTTTGCACACATATACACGCACCCACCACACGCACACATGAACTTGTACATTTTAGGCAAATTAACACTTTCTTAATGTTGGTCAGTGTTGGTTAACAGCCCAAAGAGGCAGAGGAGAGGGAGAGAGAGAGTGGAGGCGGAGCGAAAGAGAGGTTTGATCACAGAAAGAGAGGAGCGCGTGCTTTTGATTTTTCTGTAATTATTTTTTGACCGGCAAAAGTATGTTTCTTTTAATAAAGCTGCTTAATTACTAGTGTCACACTTATCGATAAGCTTCGCAGAGTTGCCACCTTCTAGCAGTTGGACAAGCTTTACAGCACTACTTTACGCAAAATGTAAACATTTAATTTATGCAACAGTAATTAAACGAAAATCAATCAAGAGATTATCTTCCGCTCTCTCTCGCTCTAACGCACTCACGTGTGCGTTCTCTTTTTTGATATCTCGCGTAATTCCGTTGGAATTTTGCACATTTTTGTCTCCCTATTTTTTTTTAAATATTTTTTTGTTGCCGTTTTACCTTGACGAGTTTTGTTCTCGTTGTATTCAAGTTTAGCACACATACGGCTGCACGCACTCAAACACACACCCGCACGCACGCACACACTCAACACACACCTGGACGAGCATGAAATACATACAAAAACATAGTTATAGTATGCAAGTTGTGGGTTTTTTTTTCTTTCTGCAGCTCAAAACCCGCCCAAAAATTAATGGAAAATTACAGTTGTTGTCGGCGTCGCCCGCTCCGCTCGTTCCCTCTCGCTCCGCCCTCGTGGCTATATCCTTATAAGCACTAACAATTTATCGTTCTTGCTCACTTGCTCGCTCGCGACTCTCACTTACACACTGTCACTGACACACACACAAGCACACATACACACGCGAGTACACGAGTTCACGAGTTCTTTCGAGTGTCGAAGAAGCAAATCGAGAATTACCGAAAGTAATTTGTTGCAATTGGCATTCGCAGTCGCCGATTCGCATGTCCTGTGCAGATCGCAGGCTGTTAGCCGCCTTGCGATTGTATTTATTGCCTTTTTTCAGCGCCTCCTGTCCGTTTTTGGCTCGGTTTTAGCGACGAAAATTGCAATAATTTCTGTGCGAACAGCGTGACCGCGCCGGACGAATCGGAAAATACCATCCTTCAAAAATGTACTAAAATATACCAACTCATACTTCACACTAAAATACCATAAATACCATGAATACTATACAACGTAAGTGAACAAAAACGTGACGATTTACGACGTTGGTGAACAAACACGTGAAGTTACGACGTAAGGAAAAATTCCATGGAATATTAAATTACCAATATACCATTATATACCAAAAATATACAATTAAGCAAAATCCGAGCAGATTATATACCAAAAGTATATAAAATACCATATTCGGTCAGGCTGGTGCGAACACGCGACTGGTAGAGAGGACAGAACATCGATAACAGTGTCGATCAAATCGATAGCTTGGCCGTTTCCATCAGGTCTGCATTAAGCATTTGTCAAACAAGAATGCAGATTCGGGTAGTTGTTATAGGATTATTCATCATGTTTGAATTTTATAAATATGGGAAGCAAATGCATAGCTGTATGCAGGACCTTGATATAATTTTCATAAACAAATTGCTACCAAATAGTGATCGATTTCGCCACTATCGGTTTTAACAGCTTAAAGTTCATTTTTGCTCACTTGCTCTTATTTGTTCACTTGTTTTTTTTTGCTCACTTGCTCCTTTTTGTTCACTTGTTCAGATTTGCTCTTTTGCTCACTATTGTTTAGTTGTTCAATTTTGTTCAGTTAATATATTTTGCTTATTTTAGTTTAAATGGATACAAATGTATTCATAAAAAAAAAAAAAAATTGAATGACATTTTCTACCAGAATTTTCTCATCTCAGCAATTTAAATGTAAACTCAGAAGTTTTTTGTATTTTTTTAATTTTACGATTATTTCTATGCCATCTATAAGATATAGTGGTCCGATTCCAGTCGACAACTGCAATAGAAAGAAGACTATCTGCAAAGGTTCATTCAGAACGCTTTAAAACTGGTTGCGTAATAACGGAAAGGACGGACATGCTGATCAAGGACACTTCCGACTCTTAAGCGACTCGTGGAAGTATCGCGGAAGAATTGCAGAAGTATCGCGAAAGGATCGCGGAAGAATCGCGGAATGATCGCGGGAGGATCGCGGAATGATCGCGGAAGAATCGCGGAAGGAGAATCGCCGACGAATCGCGGAAGCTGGAAATAAAATCGAATGTAACATTTTGTATTAAACTTTTTAAATATCAAAAAATTGATTTTATTAATATGTAAGCCCCAGCTTGGGGTATTTCATATCCTCTAAAACACAGCAGATAACGATAAAACAGTCGTGCCAAGTTTAAGGAAAAATACATTCTTTAATCATACAATATGTTATACAATAAATATTCGATATATCGTAAGTGTTATATATGTATAAAATCAACATTGGGCTCTCATCATCCTTCGCTTGAGGTACACGATTTTCGTAACAGTTTTGGTAATGTACTTAGTTATTTACAGTAAAAAATATACACAGGTATTCGCAGATATCCTGTATTTACATAAATATAATCATTTATCTTCGTGAATGGAGGAGAAATATATTAAATATCGCCTTGAAAACTTAAGGTTGTTGGGGTTTATTTTTGTTATGTTTAGGGAGAAATTAGAATTAATTTCGAAATTAAAAATATGTAAATTTAATTTACCTGAAGGCTAAGAAATCAAAGCAATTTGGATACAGAGTAAGAGCTTTTCAACCACCAAAAATAAATACTTTTTCAGATAAAGGGATAATATGAAAGGAATTAGTTATCAAGGCGAATATTTCTCCTTAACTTTAACTTCCATTCCAGCGTTGTCTTTTGCGATTCCCCATCTTAACCGAATGCTAGCTGGCCCGATTTTGAAGGCGAGCGCACCTGGAGCACGGCTCGCCATTGTTGTTGCGACTCCGACACCGACTCTTCCAGCAGCCGTGATGGAAGCAGGCGCCACACTGATAGCAGCGATAGATTTTTCGCTGCCAGGGGTAAACGAGCTCGCCACCCTTGCAGTGTTCGCAGACAAAGGCACGACCCGTACAGAGCTTTTGGTAGAGATAATATTAAGGTATTGATAATTATATATTGTAATCAGGGAATCAAACCGGAACCAGTACCGGAACCGGAACCGAAACAGAACCGATTGAAATTCAGAACCAGAACCGGAACCGGAACCGAAATGAAGAATTTTTTTGAGAACCGGTACCGGGAACCGATATTATTAGAACCGAAAAGGCCGTACCGGAACCGAAACATTGTACCGGTACTGTTTCGGTTCTGAGTGAAGTTGTCTTCACTGCTCTTTTGTGACAAAAGAAATATAAATAAAATGGAGGGGAAAACATTAAATTCGATAATGCTTTTGCGAAATAATATTAAATCAACTGAGGTTGAAAATAAATGTAATAATATTCAATATTTGATTTATAAAATCAAGTCAATAAATAATGTGTTTCATTTAATTTTTTTCTATATATTTTTTTTTTGTACCGGTACATACTGGTTCCGGTACCGGTAACATTAAGGTACCAGAACCGGAACCGGAACCGAAATACGATTCGGTTTGACTCCCTGATTGTAATATTAAAGAGATTCAAGAACTCACCACACAATTTTGGACGTGCTGTTCGCTGAGAGCGATCACCTCCTTGATGGAGCGACTCATGCTGCTGTTGTGAACGTCCACAAAGTCGCACATGGACCACATGTCGGGGGACTGGGTGATGTGAGCGGGAATTACATTGAAGAAGGCTTGCTCTCTGCAGGGGAATTAATAATAATTAATATGTAAACTAATGTAAATTTAAAAATACTAAAATAAGAATAATTGTATAGTGTTAAGAATAATCGAATAATAGTGTTAACCGATAGTGTAATCGATATATCGATAGAGGAAAGATCGAATAAGAGAAACGGTCACTTGATCGAGAGCGAACAGTAAGAAAAGACGCAAACAATAAAATACTACTGAAACTTGTTACAAATAATATAATATGTTAAAGGTTAAAGGTTCGCCTCACCTCTCTGCAAACCGGCAATTGGCGATGAACCCCTTGACCATCTGGAGCTGCACCCTCCTCCGCCTGGCCGTGGCCAGCTCCTTGTGCTTGTACAGCTGGCCATTCAGATCGGGGACATGGAAGAGCGGAAAGGCGTACATTTGCTCGATCAGGCGGTAGGCAAAGGAGCACACGGGATAGCAGCGAAAGTCCCAGGAGCGCAGAATCCTCGCCGGAATGGCGGATATCTGATTGCGATGGCAGCCCGTGCACATGTACTTCCCGAGGTAACTGCAGTAGCGAAAGTGCTGCTGCAGATGCTTCGCCACCCGCATGCCGCAGCCGGCACAGCGTTGACTCTGCTTCGCCAGCAGCTGGGCGCGACTCTCCGAGGGATGTTCGGTGAAGATGATCTGCTGGCGCGGCGGTGCCCAGCTGGAAGTGCCCCGGGTGAGGCTGGACTGCTCCTGATCCTTCTTGGGCATCGGCAGCGGCAGGAGTTTCTGCGGTGCCTCCTGCTCGGACACGAGCCACTTGAGGTGGCTCAGGCGGGGCAGCTGCTGGTCACTGAAACGGGAGATCAGCTGCAGGCCCACTGCCTCGGCACTGTGGTTCTCCATTTCGCCGGCAATCTGCTCGACATACGGCATCAGATTCGGCTCCGAGGGATTCCGACTGCTGGGACTGCTGCTGCTGTGGCCCCCCTCCAGTCGCCGGCTCCACTTGACATGCTCTATGGCCGTGATGCAGGCCTCCGAGATGCGAAAGTGGGCGTTCTCCTTCTCCAGCTGGGTGTTGTTGTGCGTCTGCCGGGACATCTGGAGGAAGGAGGCCAGCGATTGCTGGTCCAGCTTATCGCTGCCTGGGGTAAGGCTCACCGAACTGGAGGCCGTTGTGGAGGCGGTGCTGGATGTTGTCCCCTGGATGTCCCAGGGGGCCGACGCTGTGCAGGGAGCCGAGGATGAGGTAGCCTCATCCAGCATGCTGACGCCCTCGAAGAGGGTCTGCTGCTTCTTGAGCTTCCTGCCATTTTGGGGCAGAAAGTTGTTCAAGACGCCGCCCTCGCCTCGCGTGGCATTCAGGTCCTCGCCCAAGCCCCGCTGGAACCAGCTGGTGTACACGGGCGGTGAGCCAAACAGGCTGCCCAGGAAGCTGCCCACCGAGGATGAGGCGGATGTCCGCGCTATTTCCTGCACATTCTCCTCCATTTCCCGCATTTCCCGGGGCAGCTCTAGCTCCTGCTGTGGCGTCTGATCCGTCCAGATCTTGATGTCATCACAGTTGATTAGTTGTATGCGTTTATTTGGACTGCCGCTGGATGAGCACGAGCTGGTGGAGGGTGCGGCATCCACATAGTCCTCCCTCCTCCTGCTGGAGCTGCTGAACGTCTGACAGCGTCGTCGGCCCTCTTCCGGCTCCTCCTCCTCCTGCTTTAGGTTCGGCAAACTCTTCAAGCGGCGTAGGAAGCTCCGCTTCTGCTGCTGCCTCTCCTCGGGCACCACCTGCAGCTTGGGGGAGATGCTAAAGTTCGGCTGGGAGCAGGTGCGGCGGTGGCGCAGCAGCTTGTTCCTAACCTCCAGCTGACCCAGCAGGCCGCTCTGATTCAGCTGGACGGCCGTGAGGCAAACGAACAGGGCGGTGGCATCGCCCGAATGACGCAGAAAGGCCTCCTCGCTGGGATAGTACAAGTCCATGAGCTCCGCATCGGAGACCAAGGTTTGCAGGCACTGCGTCAGGCACTGGGCACGCAGCGAGCGCTCTGTCCACTGGACGAGGAACTCCTCGGCTCCAAACACGTCTGGACTCACCCTTGACGCATCCCGACGATGATAAGGCGGCGATTGTGGTTGTGGCGGTGGCTGTGGCGCTGGCTGATGCGGTTCTGTCTGCCGCTTTCCCGCACTTGCCAGCAGGAACTCAAAGTCATCCGCCAGTCGCTGCAGTTCCACGGGCTGCAGCTGATAAAGATATGAGAGAGAGAGAGAGAGAGTGTAAGAGGCGTTGCATAAATACAAAATTTGATTGCAAAACAATGGGGGAATTATCTAGCTTAGAGGGAAGCGAATAGTTAATACCCTTTGCTCGGGGGTTTAGATTTATTGAGACTGCTGCTCACCATTCCATGCTGTAGAATCCGGCTGCAGCTCTGCGATAGCAACTGGAAACCGTCCGATGACTTCGCACGAAACCAGAAAATCGTCGATCTTCTCAATTCCGACAGAAGGGAATTTCTTGCCAGGCGTTGTTGTTGCTGTTTTCGCTGCAATTCCACTGCGCCTTCCGCCGCAGCAGCAGCTGCTGCTACGTAAGTGGGCGCAGGCATGGCCATCGCTCCAGGTATGGTCAGTGGGGCGGGGCGCTTGGTGGTCGCATTTCCACTTAAGTTCACTTAAATGTTTTGCGAATTCTGCTTGTTTTTATTATTTTTATTTACTGCGATATTGGCCAGTGTGCCCGTCGCTGTTTGCTACTAAAACACCCAAGTGGGGATTTCTGACTCGACCAGCAAATGGTCGCACTAAAATAGCTAAAGCTTTTTTATAGCTGCGGTCTTGGCGGGCTTATTTGAATTGAATTTTTAGATATTGAAAATCTATTTTTATATTCTTATAAATGAAATGTAAAAATATTGTCTGGAACGTTTGGCTCCGGTTTTTTATTTTTATTTATCTATTATTTTAATTATTAAATATTTGATAGGTAAATATTTAACTATATTTATTGTTTATTATTTATATATTTATTGAAGAAAATAGCCCTATTTCTCTGGTTAATTCTGTAACTTAATCCTTTGAATTTACATGTATGCATATAATTCGTAAAAAAATATTTGACTTTTACACGAAAACATTGAGATTATGCTATATAACCATTGTATAATGAGTATTTTGATTTGAATTTTAAGTTCGTTTATAAGAAACAATAAAAAAAAATACGATGAACATTTGGTTTTCACATTTTGGTTTTCGGTCCTGGTTGGCCATTCAGACTTAAGGAATTAAATAAATTCTCAACTTCCGCTATTCTGATTAAGAATTTATGTACATAAGCATATCCTCCATGGGCTCGGGCTTATTTAACTTAGATTAAATCGAGTCCAGTCTTTACATTCATTCCTTGTCCATCTTGTGTAACTTTTGCTTATCAAAGGGCTGAAATCTGGCCAAAATGGGGGTGCCAGAGTCTTGCCAATCGACAGTTTCGGTTGCGATGTGGCTAATTGACCGCAGACATTGGTGGCAATATGGTGAGCAATGAACACATGACTTGAAGTAGGGTGTCGGTGCACCCAAGCAATTGAATTAGCCAGCAAAAGCCCCCCCCTGAAGGATCCACGATCTCGGAGGTCTCGCTGGAGTAATTGCTGAAAACACACTCGAAGAAATGGAAAGAACCTAATCTTGGTATTTGTAAAAT
>VNJO01003247.1:0-11527 GCA_008042535.1 Drosophila tani | reverse complement strand
CCCTCCCTTCGAGCCACTCAACAGGTGAGAGAACTGGGCGAAATTTTTGTGTGAGAATATTTTGGCTTTCGCCGAGTTCCCCATGTGTATCGAGTTACCCTTGCCAGTTCGGCGGCGCTGTGATTTGTCGCTCTCAATAATTCTCATGAGCCGAAATTGAAACGTCGTTTTCAGGAAAAAGGAATGCATCTCAGCTAAATAACAAACTTTATGCATTAATTTGAGGTAATGTTGTATGGCCAAGCTATGCTGTTAGTGACAGACTTCTGTTAGCGCTGTTAGCTGTTTTGCAGAGTAGCGACTGTTACTTTTTAGGGTGAACCAGCTTGCACTCATTTCTAAAACGGCAATTGTGAGTGGAACGAGTTTTTTCATTCTAATATATAGCTAGAGGTTAGATACATCAAAATAATTTAAATTGAATGTTTTGAATTAATTAAACAACTATTAGTTAAACAAACAGTATAAAAATTATGGCTGTAAAACAAAAATTAGTCGATTTCGCCATGCCCGTCTATCCGTTTCTTTGTCTGTTCGTTTCTACTCAAACTAGTCTCTCACTTTTTGCGCTATCTAAATGAAACTTTGCAAAAAATCTTATTTATATTGTCATTAGTATATAAGTAGGAACGGGCTAGATCGGACCACTATATCCTATAGCTGCCATAAAAATGAACAGGACAAATTAGCACATTTTCGTTGTTTTTGAAGAAATCGTATTAAAACTTAATATATTAACCTTTAATTTTATTTGTATTCCTATATGCAAGGGTACTTAGGGTTCGGCTTGGCGAAGTCAGCTTTCTTTCTTATTTAATCATAATATAATATTAAAACTCAAATGTTTGGATTAACTGATTGGTATTTTTCCTTTACAATTGTATAAAATGAATATTGATGATATCTGAAAAATTCTTTATACCTTTGACCCTTTACAAAATATTGTCTTTACTTTGTTCTCATAAATCAAATAAATTAATATGTATGTTGTAACCCAAATTTATTTCTGGGTAACGTAAATATTTATTTATATTTCTAGTTCCTCCTACTCCAATCCCTTAAATTAAAATAAATAATACCAATATTATTATAGACTTTTATTTATTGTGATGGAAAAACTTAGGCTACAGTAATCTCCCCCTTAATAACAAGAAAAGCAAATCAGTTGAATGCGCATACGCGAGTGTATCTATCGCTAAGAGTGGTTGGCCACGACTCTCCTACTCTGGATATCCGTCTAGATCTTGGGGTCCTGGGGCGTGAGCTTCACGATCTTTACGGACTCCTCCCAGATCTTGCGACCCTTCTCCTCGTCCAGTGCGGCGGCATTCAGAGTGGCCTCCTTGCAGTCCATGTAGTACTTGCCGGACACGTTGGCCACCTCATCGGACGTGGCCAAGTAGATGGTGGTCTGAGCGCCGGCCTTGGTAGTCTTGAAGAAGCCCTTCGTGATGGCCATCATGGGAAGGTTGAGCGGGAAGGGCACATTGCGCCAAATGCCCGAGTCAATCATGCCGGGATGCAGGAAGTTCACGGTCACCCTGGTGCCCTCCATCCGCTTGGCCAGCTCCCGAGCAAAGTAGATATTGACAAACTTGGACACGTAGTAAAGATAGGCAGCCGGGAAGGTGCCGATGGGATTCAACTTGGCCAAGTTGACCGAGGACAGGCGGTACAGCTCCGAGGCCACGATTACGATGCGGGCCGGAGCACTCTTCTTCAGCACATCGATGAGCAGGTGGGTCAGCAGGAACGGGCCATAATGGTTGGTGGCCATGGTCAGCTCTACATTGTCCTCGCTTGTCTGCCCACGGAAGGCCAGGGCCATTCCGGCGTTGTGGATGAGCACATCGATCTTGGGCTCCGTCTTCACAATGTCAGCGGCGAACTCGCGAACGGACTTCTGGGAGCCCAGGTCCAGCTTCTTTACCAGGACCTTGTTGTTGTTTGTTTCCTTCACGATCTCATCTGGAAATTGGAAAATTCAATGATCAATTAGAGATCTTAAATCCAAAAAAACTAGAGAAATTACCCTTGACGGCATTGGCAGTCTCCAGGTTCCTGCAGGCCATGATGACGCGGGCTCCACGCCCCGCCAGATCCTTGGCCGTCTCCTTGCCAATTCCACTGTTGGCGCCAGTAATAATAACGGTCTTGCCCTCCATTTTAGTCTGTAATCAATGTCAGAGGTTAATCAGTTAATCGGCGACACAAAGCGAATGATATAAGCTCTTGGGGTGGTTCGGAAATATCTGTACAATAGTAATTAGTATGCGCTTCGCTGTGGACAGAGTCTCAGTAATCGGAGTTCACTTGGAACGGAATGTAACTAAGCTATCATAGCCTCTTAATTGCTGAGAGAGCTTTCTGTGACTCACAGGTAAGCGATCGCCCAGATTGTAATCGAGATACTACGGCTTAGACATTTATGAGATGCATTGTCAGGCGGTAACTGTATCTCACAGATGTGACGTACCCAGCTCTCTCAGAAGGTATCTAATTAAAGGTGTAATTAAGTCGCCGCACCACAACTGACCAAGGTAATGGCGAGATAGGGCATATATTTAAAATAAGTAAATTTGTAGTATATATTGGATTATTATATGTTATTTGCTGGGCGCAAAAACGCCTATAAACATTTGAATTAATTAATTAATTGATTGTTTTCCAATCAATGTGGAATTTTCCTAAGCTTGAGCTCAATTCCATATTACTTGTTGACCTATTAAGTTGGCTAAGCGGCTGGTTTCAAGGGATTATAATATAAAAAATATATATGGCTTACAATCTTTCATCTTTAAGTAATAAATATTTTATTAACACAGCTTTTTAGCTAATTTGTCTTAGTAGTTAAATCCAGTAGTTTTATCTGGTTCTATATCTGTGTGAACTTGGCTTAGTGACCAACATATTTTGAAAAGGAGTGCAGACCATGAATTAATATTATTATTTCATTGATCTCCCAAAGCCATTTAATTTGTATGTGTAACGGGTCGACCTCCTAAAGAGTTTGCAGCGGAAGTGCGAAAAGATCCATTAAAGGCTAGAATTGTGCGAGTCTGGTCACGATTTTTTGGGCGCGGAGAGCTTAGTTTTATTAGTTTTTTTTGGGTGACTTTTGGTTACTAGGGCTGGACTTTTGGTGGACTTGCGGGGGAGGTGCTTTCGTTACCTCGGTGAAGCATCGTCCCGCCGTGATGCGCAGATAGAACCGAAGGCTCATCAGGGTGGCCACTATGGCCGCCAACAGAGTCAGGAGGAAGATGTCGCGCACATAGTGCTCGGTTGGCAACCAACCGAAGACGAAACCCATCCTACAAATAGTCCGAGGTGTGTGTATAACTACGTGTTTATGTATATATCTGTGTCAATATGCAAATCTGATTATATAATATCGGAGACAGCAGAGGCCAGACAAAACGAGTTTGGTATTGGGTTTTGAGGTTTTTAGTTTTTCGGTCAGTCTGCGAAGATTTTCACAACTCAAATCGTTTCAGAGTCTGTCATAAAATCGATTTTGGGGGCTGTTGTGAAAACTTACACTTTCACTTTCACACATGTGCGTAATTATGGCTTATTATGATGAAACGCCGAAAAACTAAAGCCGAAAACAGAGTTAAAAAAAGTTCATTGGCAGCCGAAAAGCCGAAGGAAGGTTGAGAAAAGAAAGAAAGTCTGAGGTTTCATGTAGTTTTGAGTTTC
The DNA here is from genome assembly GCA_008042535.1 of Drosophila tani. Classification (NCBI taxonomy): domain Eukaryota; kingdom Metazoa; phylum Arthropoda; class Insecta; order Diptera; family Drosophilidae; genus Drosophila; species Drosophila tani. The sequence continues at coordinate 7,825 of VNJO01003247.1, read as the reverse complement.
TGATTTTTTTTTCTTCTCCACGTCCACGTCACAAAGATTTCTGTTTCTGCTTTCCTCAGAGACTCGAAGACTCGAAGACTGGCTCTGGTTACGCTTGCAAGCACCGCTCAAAGAACCCCGCCCCGAATGCAGTCGCCGTCCCGCAGAAGAAATATACGAGTATGTATAAAGCAGACTAGAACTGACCCGTTTTCGGCTTCTGCTTGCCGACCAGGTATTTTTTTAGTGCACACTCACCTGTTTTGGCTTCTTGGCTGATCTATAATTTATTGCAATTACTGCTGCTGCTGCTGCCTGCACTTTGGACTGTCTGCGAATCGAATCGGAAATCGGAAATCGGTGGATCCAAAAGCTTGAGACAACCTTCGCCTTGAACGACTGCTCGGAGACTGAATCCGAGATTCCGAATGTATGTAGCCGAGGCTGCGGAGAATGCGCGATCGTCTCCACCTAAAAGTGGTGTTGCTTTTGCCATAGTCGCGTTGATAGCCATAGTTATAGCCGTGGTAACAGGTTAGCCGGCGGAGAACCCGCTTTCATGGCTCCTCTTTGCACCCGTCTTCTTCTTTGGCGGCTTTCCGCCGAAAGAGAGAGGCAGAAAACAAAGTAAGAGAAAGATCTCCGGCTTTCAGATATAGCCACCTGGCGAGAGCTTTCCGAAGCCAGCCAAGTCGGTATTATGGCTTAAATAATGAGGCTGAAATTATGTCGGAAATAATGAGGAGTAATTTATATTTGTTATAACCGAAACGTTATTACTTCTCTTACGCTAGGAACTCAAGGGGAACTTGAGAAGAGGCAGAGCCATTAAGCTTATAAAAAAAGTATCTTTAAAATGCTAATTACTTATAAAAAGAATCATAAAAGAAAGTTCCCTCATTTTATTTGCGATGTGGAAAACAAAGAACATTCTTAACTATCTGAGGGAAAGCTACTAAGAATCTACCAGATTTTTTGTATTATCCATTAAAGTAGAAAACATGCTATAAATCTAACACGAGTTACGTATCGATATCGAAGTTTACTCAAAACTCAGGACAAACCCGAGGCATTGCCTCAAAGCATTGATTTGTTTCAGGTTAATTCTCTCCCTTTCATGATCTCTAATTAAGTAACAATTAAAGTCTTTTATTTATATTTCTTTATTCATTACTCAGCGTATGGATAAGTACAATACATTAAAGCTCATTAATCTAGCATAGACTTAATCCAAGCCCATCTAGTTTGTTGCCTAAGTTCTGCGTTTTCCATTTGAGAGAGATAATTCCCCGAGAATTATCGCACAAATAAGATTCCATTAACTAAATGCATTTAATATTGTATTGTACATAAATACATATTTACATTAGGTTCTAGTAATTCCCATTAATTGTGCAAATTATTCTACTTTTCAATAGTATTTCGATGGGTTGATTGGGGCTCCATGTCCGTGTCCAGATGCTTGGTTAGGGTCTTGTACCATTCGCCCATGTGGCTGGAGAGGATGCTGATGAAACGAGAGACCTTGGTTTTGACAGTGCTTACAAGGCTTTCGGAGAGGGAAGTGATGCTGCGATTCTTGTTTGTGGTCGATGTGTTCCTGCTGATCTTCATTATCTTGGAATCATTGTCCTCCTTTGGCTTCGGTTGAGGATCATCCACCTTGTACTCGTAGTAGGTGTACCTGCCCAGGGGCAGCATTTCCTCGCGATCTGCCTTGTCAATGGCATTCGATCGCATTTGCTCTAGGGAATTGGTCAGGGGAACGGCTCGGCGCCTTCTCATTGCCGGCAGATCCCACCAAGAGGTGATACCCTCATCGACTGGCTTCTCTGGTAATTTCTTCGCCAGAGATGCGGTGGCTTCCTTGGCCCCAAAGAAGTCCAGAGTGGGTGGCTTTTTGGCCGATTTTCCTGATTCCAGAGATGAGTCTCGGATTGTTTCATCCCCCAGCGAGAACTCGTGCTCATGCTCGTTGATGTGGCTGAGGAAGTGTTTGCCCAACTCCTTTTGTGCCTGCAGAAAATCGTTGGCCACATTACCTAGCTTGGAGTGACGCCTCCTGGCACTTGGCACGGGATCCACATCCTCTTCGGCCTCCTCCGAGGGCTTTGATTTGGCTGGACCGCTCTTGGCCATGGTGGCCTTGCTGGAAAAGGGTTCCGGGAAGAGCAGGGAATTCAAGGTGGCTCCCAGATTCAATCGCTTGTTCGGCCTGGGAGCAGGCAGGGCCTCAAAGAACTCCGTGGGCAAGAGTCGCAGCTTGCCTCGACCCTCGGCTGGCTCCGGTTCCTGTTCCGGCTCCTGGTCGTCATCCCTTTCCGCTTCCCGTTGGATGATCTTCAGCTGGCTCTTGGTCTTGGGTCTGCGCTTCTTGGGCACCACAGGCTCAGCTTCCTGCTCGGTGTCCTCGCCGTCCACACTCTCGATGTGCTTCAGATGGACATCGCCCTCTGGGAGGCGTGTATAAGTGGGTGGCTCCTCTGGCTGTTCCCCGAGGCGCTTGAAGAACTTCTCCTCGTCGAACTCGTCGAAATCAAAGAGCGGCTTGCTCTTCCTCTCCGGCTTCCGTATCTCCGTGATCTTCTTGGTCAGAGCGGTTTTCTTGCCATTTCGGTTGTAGAAGAAGGGTCCGGAGTAGCTGGAAGTGCTTCGCCTGGCCCTCGTCCGCGTCATATCGCTGGTTTCCTTGAGGACCTGATGCAACCAGGCCATTGCTTCATGAGGCTTCACCGCTGGCGACTTGCCATCCTCGACTTCTCTCTTTGCGGGACCCTCTTCCTTGAAGTGCTGCAGCAGGCGATCCAGGAGAGCCTCCAGGCTCTCATTTTTATCCGGAACATAGCGGCGATTCCGGTTAATGGAACTCTGAACCGAACCCCTGGCCACCGCTGTCTCCTCGATCAGACGCTGGAGCAACCGATCGGCGGAACTGTAGCGGGAGGAGCGCCGCTTCTCCGTGGAGGACTCGCCGCTCGACTCGCCCGCCTCAACCTCCGTGAACTGGCAGTGCTCCAGATTGACGTCCGGCAGCACCCAGAAGCCCACCGACATGCTCGGAGTGATCAGCTGCAGCGGCTTGCTCGCATCATGGGCCTTGATCAGAGGCGGCAACGTGGAGTTGACATGCAACCGGACATTGTTCAGCTGCACCCGCTGGTCCAAGCCGGTGAGCACAAACTGCCAGATCTCGCTGCTGCTCAGGCTGCTGGCACTCCTCACCGTGATCGTGGTGGGCTGCTCCTCCGTGTTGACCACCATGAAGGCCAACCCACCGGACACGGCGTTGGCGCAGTGCGTGTACAGCTTGTTGCTCGGAGCGAACACATTCAGGGGTCGGGCGGGGAACACCCTCGAGCCCATAACCTTCTTGAACACGGCCGTCACATACATGCTAAAGTTGGGGCGCTCAAAGTCCTCCAGGGTCATGCGCTTGAACAACACATCGAAGCCACTGCTGGCCGCATCTCCGAGGGTCTGGGCCCAGCGCAGGGCATCCGTGGTCTCGTCGCCCACCAGTCGCTGCGAGGATCGCTCCTCGGGCAAGGACAGCCACAGGGGAACACGCTGCTGCTGCAGGACTCGCAGAGCAGGATCGCTGTCATACAGGTAACTGCCCAGACTCGACTTGGGCAGCATGTTTGCGGGCCTTTGAAGAAGAGGAGTTATGTATCGGATATATTTCAAAGGGATGCTCCTTTAAGTACTTACTGCGTCCAGCCAAAGGCTGTATTCAGATCCCTGGAAATGTCCACATATCGCTTCGTCTCATCCGCACTGCTTCCCGCCGAGATGTCCGCTCCCATTAGCCGCCAGTCGTCCACGTACGGCTTGAAGGTGTCCGTCATCAGCTTGAGGGTGCGCAGCTCCTGGACATAGTCCTTGGCCCGCGAGGTGCCAAAGTCCGTGCCCAGCTGCCAGATGCAGTCGGTGATGCCCACCATGTAGGAGGTATTCAGGATCTTCAGCGTGTGCATTGAGTCCCACTCGTCGGGGGCGTAGGGCACCGGTATGATCATGGTCCAGTTGACGGCTCTTTGAGAAGTAAACTCTTGATGAGAGGGAGTGCAGGGTGGGAGGAGCGGAACCCCTTGACTTACCGCGTCCAGCGATTGAAGCCCTTCCAGATAATCTTCGTGGGATTCCGCAGCCTAGTCGGCGCATTGCTGGCAAAGTAGAAATCACCGATGAACTTGATGTGGGCATCCCCCAGCAGATTGGCCATGTTCGTCACTGCCTTGCGATTCTTCCCATCCAGGGCATCGTACAGATCCTCCGGCCGAACGGCGAAGCTCACGAACTTCTCGTTCACATCGTTGTAGGGACGATTTACATTCAGCTGGACCAGGGTGTCCGCCCAGCACACCACCGCCAGTCCCAGCAGCACCACAGCCACGCGCAGATACCACATTTTCTTAGGTTTAGTCCAGAGTTGGAGATTCGGATGAAGAGATCGGAGACTTGCCTGTTGCTCGCTGGCTCCACTACTGGCCGGAGCTCTACGACGACCCCGGCTAAATAAACTCCCCCGGGTGCTTGGGTGCTTCTAGCGGATTGCGCTGATCTCGGCAATACTTTTCCGCTGAGCTCTGCCCTCGATGCGCTGACCTTTTTGCGCTGCACCGCCGACGTAACCCAAACCAAGCGCGAAACTGGGCCGTGGCTTGGAATGCTTCGTTTATCAATGAACCGTCTGAGGTGACCTACTGAGGTTGGGGTGAGACCCCTAGAGGCCATATTCTTGGGCATCCTCGACCACGGTCGCCAGTCGTTAGAAGTTGAAGATCGTGAATTCTGAAGACTTGCCATGACCGCCAGAAATTAGCAGAATTTCTAAATAGATTTTTGTTTGGTCATAGGATGGTGACCCTAAAGTCTAATATTACGATTTAGTGGTACTCAAATTATTAGACACATACAACAAGCCCTCTGAAATTAAAAACGCTTTGAAGAAACTAAATTCGCGTTTCTTTGATAAATTTCATTGATGTTTTTACTTTAATAAAATGGTAATGGTATGTATTAACATAAATATTTACATATATAAATCCATCATTAACTTTTACGGAACCAACAGAACTAGAATGATATATGTAAGTCCATACTCTTTAAAAAGAGGGTTATAATATTTTATATATTTTATACTTAACATTTCCGCATAGATAAGATTTATACTTCCTTACAGTGTGTGCTAATATCTGTATTCTGCCCCTTGAGCCTGAAAACATCCATGAAAAGTTTAACCTTAGCTAGCTCTAAAATTAAATTGTTTTTATTGAAGAAAAGCAAAGCATAGCAAGTATATTCTCAATATAGAATTTAAATTGCTCAAAAATAGATAAATTTTAAATTAATCTTTATTTTCAAAATATATATCGTTACATTTCCAGCAAAATCTTCCCTCTCAAATTTCAATTCCACCGTTCCACTTTCGCCACATACTTGCCGACGTTGTATTGACGTCACGTCAAATGTAACCAAGTGCCGGGCACGTGTGTACACACTGGCGCCATTTAAATTCGAAAACCAAAGTCCCAAAAAACCAGTTATTAAACAATTTGTAAGTTTTCTGGATTGTTATTTTTATTTGTATTAATAAATATGTCAAAATCAAAAGTAAGAAATAAAAAGATTAGTCTTATAGTCGTATAGTCGCTTAAGCTCGGGTAGGAAACCAAACCGAAGAACTTCTCCATCTTAAGACTCCATGGACGCGATGATGACCAACCTGAAAATGACAACAATTGCCAACATTTTGGGGGGCACTACTTACCCCTGGTCAGAGCGGACTGGAGGACTGGACTGAAGGAATCGAGTCCCACCGACACACCGGGTGTTGTTGTTGCAAGTGCGGAGCTGAGGTCCGTGGCTGCGTTAAGTAGTAGCGCGGCGCGGCGTCTCTCATCGCTTCGCATACTTTTCACAGCCGACTTGCAACAGAAATTACAATAATATATACATTGATGTTGTGTAAATGAGAGACGGGGTGGAGATGCGGTGGTGTTGGGCAATTCAATTCAATTCAATGAAATTTCAAATAAACGGGGGAAAAGAAACCTGTTGACCGGCGGTTAAAAGCGAGTAACAAGATGGTAATGGCCCCGCCCATAACAGTTGCTACGATAAAACGGAATACAATTTGCTTTTGGCTGGCTTTTGGACTTGGTCCTACTTGCTGGCTGCTGCTGGCTACTTGCCTCTGCTACTTGCCTCCTCCTCCACTGATCGCTCCTCCTGCTTGTGCTTGTGCTGCTGCTGCTGCTACAATTACAAAAAACTACAGGGCTTTGTGGCTACATAGTTTTTGGGAATCGAATTTGTATGGCAACACTTGGGTTGTATTTTTAGAATCTTGTATTTTTTCGCTACATTAAAATGTAAATTTTGTTAAATATATAATTACGCTGACTGACTGACAGACTGCTTGCTATTGCTAAAAGGTATATAGATTACATTAAGTGGTGTTAAATCTAAAACATCGGTTGACGAAGTTAGTTCTATGTATTGGCGATTACAAAGAGCTGCTTTCTAAGTTCCTTCTCCTCCACACACGGCTTTCGCTTAGAACTTGAATAGTAAAAATTAAGTCTAGGTCTAGGGCAGCGCGTGCGGCGGCTGAAAAAGGCCTGGCCGCAGCGCTCTACTTGGTTTTAAAACTATTGAGAACTTATTCTAGGATGAATACAAATTTGTTATTTATCTTTTATATAATTTGTGTGTGTGGTTCTGCGCACTGATTACCGATTACCGATAACCGCTTATCGATTATCAAAAATTGCTGTATTCTACAATCGAAATAAACATAATTCCGATTACCGATTATCGATTATCAAAAATTGCTGTATTCTACAATCGAAATAAACATAATTCCGATAACCGATTATCGATTATCAAAAATTGCTGTATTCTACAATCGAAATAAACATAATTCCGATTACCGATTATCGATTATCAAAAATTGCTGTATTCTACAATCGAAATAAACATAATTCCGATAACCGATTATCGATTATCAAAAATTGCTGTATTCTACAATCGAAATAAACATAATTCCGATTACCGATTATCGATTATCAAAAATTGCTGTATTCTACAATCGAAATAAACATAATTCCGATAACCGATTATCGATTATCAAAAATTGCTGTATTCTACAATCGAAATAAACATAATTCCGATTACCGATTATCGATTATCAAAAATTGCTGTATTCTACAATCGAAATAAACATAATTCCGATAACCGATTATCGATTATCAAAAATTGCTGTATTCTACAATCGAAATAAACATAATTCCGATTACCGATTATCGATTATCAAAAATTGCTGTATTCTACAATCGAAATAAACATAATTCCGATAACCGATTATCGATTATCAAAAATTGCTGTATTCTACAATCGAAATAAACATAATTCCGATTACCGATTATCGATTATCAAAAATTGCTGTATTCTACAATCGAAATAAACATAATTCCGATAACCGATTATCGATTATCAAAAATTGCTGTATTCTACAATCGAAATAAACATAATTCCGATTACCGATTATCGATTATCAAAAATTGCTGTATTCTACAATCGAAATAAACATAATTCCGATAACCGATTATCGATTATCAAAAATTGCTGTATTCTACAATCGAAATAAACATAATTCCGATTACCGATTATCGATTATCAAAAATTGCTGTATTCTACAATCGAAATAAACATAATTCCGATAACCGATTATCGATTATCAAAAATTGCTGTATTCTACAATCGAAATAAACATAATTCCGATTACCGATTATCGATTATCAAAAATTGCTGTATTCTACAATCGAAATAAACATAATTC
>VNJO01003233.1:0-99998 GCA_008042535.1 Drosophila tani | reverse complement strand
ATGAGAAATTTAGCCGATTATGACCTGGAATTAGCCAACCCATTAGCGCTCTGAGCTACGGTTTTTTTTTTCTAAAAATTAGAAAACTTTTTTATTTCCTAGAAAACATTTCTATTTCCTAGAAAACATTTTAAAAGTTTAGGAAATATTTCTATTATTTAAGGTTATTTACATTTTATGGTTAGGGTATTAGATTTTAGAAAATGTGTTTCTTCAAAATTCTGTTTATGGCAAGCTTTCCTAGTTTTCAGAAAATAATTCTTACATATAATCGATTCTTGATTTACGTATGAGAAATTTAGCCGATTATGACCTGGAATTAGCCAACCCATTAGCGCTCTGAGCTACGGTTTTTTTTTTCTAAAAATTAGAAAACTTTTTTATTTCCTAGAAAACATTTCTATTTCCTAGAAAACATTTTAAAAGTTTAGGAAATATTTCTATTATTTAAGGTTATTTACATTTTATGGTTAGGGTATTAGATTTTAGAAAATGTGTTTCTTCAAAATTCTGTTTATGGCAAGCTTTCCTAGTTTTCAGAAAATAATTCTTACATATAATCGATTCTTGATTTACGTATGAGAAATTTAGCCGATTATGACCTGGAATTAGCCAACCCATTAGCGCTCTGAGCTACGGTTTTTTTTTTCTAAAAATTAGAAAACTTTTTTATTTCCTAGAAAACATTTCTATTTCCTAGAAAACATTTTAAAAGTTTAGGAAATATTTCTATTATTTAAGGTTATTTACATTTTATGGTTAGGGTATTAGATTTTAGAAAATGTGTTTCTTCAAAATTCTGTTTATGGCAAGCTTTCCTAGTTTTCAGAAAATAATTCTTACATATAATCGATTCTTGATTTACGTATGAGAAATTTAGCCGATTATGACCTGGAATTAGCCAACCCATTAGCGCTCTGAGCTACGGTTTTTTTTTTCTAAAAATTAGAAAACTTTTTTATTTCCTAGAAAACATTTCTATTTCCTAGAAAACATTTTAAAAGTTTAGGAAATATTTCTATTATTTAAGGTTATTTACATTTTATGGTTAGGGTATTAGATTTTAGAAAATGTGTTTCTTCAAAATTCTGTTTATGGCAAGCTTTCCTAGTTTTCAGAAAATAATTCTTACATATAATCGATTCTTGATTTACGTATGAGAAATTTAGCCGATTATGACCTGGAATTAGCCAACCCATTAGCGCTCTGAGCTACGGTTTTTTTTTTCTAAAAATTAGAAAACTTTTTTATTTCCTAGAAAACATTTCTATTTCCTAGAAAACATTTTAAAAGTTTAGGAAATATTTCTATTATTTAAGGTTATTTACATTTTATGGTTAGGGTATTAGATTTTAGAAAATGTGTTTCTTCAAAATTCTGTTTATGGCAAGCTTTCCTAGTTTTCAGAAAATAATTCTTACATATAATCGATTCTTGATTTACGTATGAGAAATTAAGCCGATTGTGACCTCGAATTATCCAGAACCCTTCAATAACATAGGTCGCCAAAAATAGAAACATTGACAAATAAGGGACCACACGCCCCAAAAGTCGTTCGCAGTAAAATAAATGCAATTACGACCAATTCGGCTGCTAACACCAGCCACCGCTAATGGAAAGCTTGATGTAGCTTTAACTAGCGATAAGCCAAAGTCACACACAAGAGGAGAAGAAATAAACTTTCCCCCTCTGGCCCTCCAACATTAGCACAGCCGAAAATTGACAACGCAAGAGTGGCTGCTGCGATTCTCAAGACTGGATTCAGCGACGCGCTTGTTTAAATAGGCGCTAGTGTTGGGAGTTGTTCGTACAGCTAAAGTTCACTGATGATGGTCGAAGTTGGTATCGATCGAAACATGTCTGGAAAACCCCGCTCTACAATAAGATCTGTGTGTGATCTTAGCATATAATCGATTTATGATTTATGTATGAGAAACTAAGCCGATTATGACCTCGAGTTAGCTAGAACCCTTCAATTTCTAAAAATAAGAAATATATTTCTTAAGCTTAGAAATTCTTTCTTATTTCTAAGGCGACGTTGGCTTTGGTGACCATTTCTGTAATATAGAAATTTATTTCTTGTTTTAAGAAAATATTTCTTGTTTTTAGAAACATATTTCTTGTATTAAAATATTTTTTTATGGCTATTTTCTTGAAAATAGTGCGAAAATTATTATGAGTGTATATATGTATGTAAAATAATTATTTGATGAATACAAAGTAAAACTTATAAAATAAATATTGATTATTTTCGATAAAAAAATACAAAAATTACAGATTTTAAGATAATGATGCCAAACCATAAATTACGCTTAGAGAAGACAAATGGCATTTCTGGCTTTCGTTTAAAAACTTTATGATTTTTTCAAATAAAAAAAAAAATATATTATTTGCAGTTCCTGGTTAAAATATATTATCATTTCTGATGTTTAATTGTTTCAAGTTCAAGAAAGTCTTACCGATATATTTCTGGTTTTCCGAAGGTGTCGAATACTTTGTAGAACTGAGATCATATTACGCCGTGTCTGGTACTGAACTCGATAAAGGTAATCTTGTCGAAATTTGTCCATTAATTTCTTGTTGGTATACTTCTGGTAGCGGAGATGGTACATTGGGGCACGTGCTTCCAGCATTTTCTTTATTTTGAAATAAAAACTTTGAGGACCCTTAATAAAGTGTTGTAAGCACTCACCATAAATTTTTTTATTTCGTCATATTTTTTTACAGTAAGTACACGAAGAAACTCTCTGCTCTTTTTGCACTGACTCAAAAGTAAATTCGGATTTCTGGAGAATATACTTTTTAGAAAATACTTAATTTGAGCTAAATCGGGAATTACTTTTGAATGTGCTTCAGGAATATTACATCGACCCATGATCTATCTAAGAACATCTGGTTAAACACATCGAAAGCCCGACTTCTTCTCGAGATTTCAAGGCTAGGCAGCACAACATCCTAATAAGTTAAAAAACAAATATATTACATTCGTAAAATTCATGCTTGGAACATTTTTATTCATATAAACTATGTATGTATATAGAGGGTGTTACAGAGATGTCTGCGGACTTTTTAATAAATATCCTTATGTCCTTAGAGTGATATTTTTAATACCTTTTATTTTTGTTTTTGTTAAATAATTTGTTGATTAAAAAACCAAATAATTAGAAAGTGCCAGCCAAGAATGTAAGTAACAGGCAAAAGGAGGCCCAGTCAAGTAGATTAAGCCATATCAGATCTAAGGGACTATAAGAGTTAGGGCTGGCAAATTGTGCTGACGTGGGTCTAAAAATTTAAGTAAAATCGGAAGTTATTAAACAAAAAAATGTTTGTGTATACTCTTCTTCTGCTGGGACATTTACATTTGGGTTGGCAACACCAATGAGTGTTGCTCAACATGTTCCTAGCAACACCTGTATTTTCTGGATGTTGCTTATGTTCCTAGCAACATTTGTCTTAATTTGTCAACAACTTAACATCTTAACATCTTTTTCTAAAATCGGTTACACTCGACTGTAGCTTTATTACTTAATTTTTTTTGAAGTCCTGGTATATGGAAAAACAAGATCTCGCAAATATAAAAACGTAATTGTTTTAAAACTTCTGACCGCTCAAAAGGGGAAATAATAAATAAAAATAATTATTATGTAGAGAATTTTAACTCAAAAATAAATTTCCTATGTTTTGCAAATGCTAATACTACAAAAAAATTAAAAAGCACAGTTGCATCTCCACCAGGTTCTTACTTAAAATGATTAATTCTTAAGAACCCGATATTTTAAGAATGGAAAAGTAGACTACGGATTATTATAGTCATTTAGCTGAAATTAGAACCAAAATACATAATACATAATACATACTTTGATTTCCGGAATGCTCAAAACGTCACATTCCCCTTGATCCTTCAGAATTTTCCAAAGAGGTCTGTTATCTATTTTAAATTTATTCCGGGCTTCCGCTAGTTGAACTATAAGTTTTTCATTTTCAGAAATAAAATGTGTCATCGATTGGTCACATGCGTCTTTAATATTTGCATCCACCTATAATAATTAATATTGTGAAGGAACCTCCGAAACATGGACAACATGGACATGTCTTACCAAAATCAGACGCTGTTCAAACCTCTTTGATTTATTTCCCCCAAAAAGACGGACATTGTCGTGAAGCTCTGCTTTTGAGTTCTCCAATTCATTTAGTTCATAGAGCGCATTGCAAATTTCCAAATTAATAGGTGCATCGTCACGACCGAGTGCATTTACAAGGCCTGAAGAAAGATAGAAGCATGTGCTATTAATATAAGTTTATAGTGATATTTTGAGTATAAGCTAACGTTTTGCTTCTAAACTGTCCTTGAGGGCACTTTCAGTCAGGGCGTTCTTGCGTTTGCTCTGACTCCGGCGATAAAGAGTCTTGAAATCTTCTGGTACGAGGTTCAGAGCCTTGTCAAAATAGTGCATTCCAAGATTTTCCCGGCGCCGTCGACAGTAATAAGATCCCCAGTCCTTGTAAATGCCTTGCTCTATTTCCGGGCTCCAGTCTATTTTCATCCATGTTGGAATGGCTGCCTCAATGCCCTGCGCCTGCGGAACTATCGAGTTTATAATTGAAGTCATTTTTTTTGTGTTTTATCTATTTTGTTCTTTTTTTGTTGAATATGTAAAGCTAACTGATACTCATTTTAGAGTCAAGCCGACTTTTGTTCAAATGGTCCTGTGATTAGGCAACAAAATCGACATTATTAAAACTATGTTCCTAAGTTTGCTAAAGTAAAATTGCTATTAATCCATTGATTGTCTTAAATAAGGGAGAATCGAAAATTGAATATTACTTATCTTGATATTCTTAGTCTGATTTCAATAAAATCCAGTAGAAGCAAAATTATTATTATTATGTCGTTGCAACTCACACATTTTTCCACTTACCTTTGGTGAGCTCAAAATACCCTCAAGTTGTATTATGAGGAAAGCTTGCATCCTTATTAGGCTTAAATGATTCGCAGGTATTTGGGTTTGACCCAGAGCCACAAGTGTATTCTGAAGTTAGCTCCCACATACGGTAATTAAATTCCACTAGCAAGGCCAGAAAATCAAGGAGTTTGGCTTCAACGCCTGCGCAGTACCTAAGCGAGTTTCCGCCTTACTCATGTTGGTCAGGGCATCTTGTCAGGCAATCAGTTGCTTTGCACCTGCCTATGGCAACGCATCAAGCTGGCTAATATTCGCGTTTCTGCTTAAACTTTAAAATGTTGTCTAATAATTACGAAATTTCGAATACCAAAAGAAAAGGAAAAGCAGTGGTTCAGGTGCGATTATATTAAAAATAGGAATATTTGTAACGATTCATATTGTCGTTCATTCTACCATTTTCAAATACTTTCCTATATTTTTGACTGCAGTATTTTACTGTGTAAATTGTTAAAGTAAGTCAAAACAACAATATACGAAAATGATTTAATTACACTTGTGAAAGTTTTACCAATATCATTTAAATGATTCAAAATCACTGGTACAATTAATAATAAAAATGAGTTAGGAAAAATTATCTGTGAACTGCACTTAGGAGCAATAACCTTATATATATATGTTTAGCTTTTAGCTGTTTAATAGTCAAAACTATCATGTGCAATGTTTGTTTTTACCTAAATTACAGAGTTTATATCTTTAAATTTTCGAAAACTTTTGTATCCGCTTCATATTTATAAATTCAATATACCCGATTGAATTTAAACTAGTGAGTATATTAGTTAACACATGAAAATATTTATGTATGCACCGATAAAAGCTTTCTTATACAGGTGCATATAATATTTCAAACCAAGGTGAACTTTGTGAATCTAAGTCCCTAGATTAAGGGGAAATACAAAATGATCATTACAATAAGTTAGTTGGGAGGAAAGGCAATGTTAATTCAGTAAAATTAATATAAGGATAGAATTAATTTTATAGAGAGAATATTTATTGGTTTGGTAAGACGCACAGCATCGTATATACAAAACTTAATTGTGTCGGCTATTCATCTTCATTTACAGTAGCACTCAATAAACCCAATAAAAGCAAGTGGCTTGGTCCGAAAATTCCCAGATGTCCATATATAATGATATTCAAAGTTAGGCGACACCTGACATCTACTTCACACATAAATGTACTATAAGCCATCTTGTGGGGCAACGTCGCCCAGTAATTAACCACACGTGGCTGAGCAACTGGCTGGAGGCTTTCAGGGGGGTTGCACAGGGATGGGGTTGGTCACCAGCTAAATGCCCCTAATGACCAGATGCAGGATTTTGATATGGCGTCTCAAGAGTGCTCTACGCTCTTCGGGGCTCAAATTGGCTGATTTACAGGTTCCCTTGGAGGAAGATTCTAGTGAAGTTTTTGGTGTTTATTATTATGATTATATATATCTGTAGCATAACTCAATCTGTCTTTCTAATCACACGTGTGCCCTCGTGTTTGCTTATTTTGTCGAATTAAATTCACGTCTGAACGCACCGTGTTGGCAAGTTTGCAATTGCGTAAAATAGTTCGCTTCGCTAAGCCAAAGCCACTTTCAATGTGTTGAGTTTGCTAAGAGACATATTCATAATAATGATAAATTCGTTTGCCAAAATACTATATGTAGGAACTTTTATTGTTGCGAATATGGTCGTTTGTGTATGAGCAACATCACTTTAGTTAGTTAAGCCCATTCAACATGACTTAATAAATTTGGCCAATAAGCTGCTGCTACCGACAACTGCAACCACAATAAAACTACACTCATCTGCGGAAATGAATTTTAAATTGGTTTTCCTTGGGCCAGAAGATTTTCTGCTAACTTAATTGATGTACATAAGTGTATGCTTTAACTGACAGCACTTAGTCTTATTTATTAAATCGTAACAGGTCGAGTATCCGTTGATAAGATAACATCTGCATATGCAAATAAGGGTGGACATTATATTTAAGCTCATTAAAGTAAAATTTAAAACGCCGTACGAAATTTTGTATAAGATACACCACCCATATTTCCATGAAATTAAAAAAAGAATAAGTAGTAAAGATTATCAGCATCATGCCCCTTTTTAAATGAATTTTAAATTTACTTAAATCGAGCAAGACGACAATATAATAAGCCGATAGGGCTATAATAATAAACAAAATATTCTTTGCTCATTCATTGGCTAATGGCAGAATAGCTTCCTCCTTGTAAAGGTATCGTTTATTCAGGCCTCTGAAATTCCAATTTAATCGTGGTGTCCAATGACAAGATATCCGAGTAACGTGCTCTCTACGCCGGAAAATTTCTTTGAATTTTTTTTTACAAGTAATACCCTGTGTTCATTAGGACAAGACTGGTATCTTTCTTGTTCTATTTGAGTCGCCAAAGAAAAAATATTGTAAATTATAAACATTTCATTTCTTGGGCCCTGGAGCTCGTCTAAATCATTTAAGCTATAATTTATTTTAAATTGTTGTTTAAAAAAATTAAAGTGAATCTAAATAATTAATTTGGCCAAAATGAACCAATAATCGTCACCTCAAGCCTGCAAGAAGCTCTATCCTGGTAACTAATGGTCCCGTTACAACAGTCAACTAAACATTTTCAGAAAAGCCAACTAAACTTGGTTAAACAATATAAATAATGAAAATAATTATATAATAAATAATAATATTTGCAAGGAGTACGAAACTAGTCTATCCAATTATAGTGATAAATGCATTTTTAAAAAATGATCTACTTATCTACTAACTTAAGATTAAATTTTGTTGCTTTTGACGTAAACAAAAAAATTACTCATTCTGCGGCATGAACACAGAGCCGTATCTATATATTTGAATACATACAAATTAACTATATCTTATATAAGCGTATACATGCATATGTACATGGTGTGTATGTATTTATTTACAATTTAGCCAAAACCATGCCTTCTTATCTTTTTAGCGCTAGACTGCGGACAGTAATCTGCGGGCATCTAAAAGATACAGAGGCTGTATTATACGATAGCGTGCGCGAATTTCTTTGTATCCATAAAAAATTAAACGGAAATCGGCGTGTGCCATGGGTTACGTTAATATTAGCATTCGCCGATAAACATTCTGTATTGCACGAGCTGGCCAAAAGCAATTAATTTACGTTTACCATGAATTCATCGAAAGATCCGTCATTTATTGAGTCAAATACTAATTTAAGCAATATACCGGTTTTATATGGAACGAGTGTTAATGAGGCCCCGTCCTATGGATCAGGGACAGAGGAGTATTATGCCTGCGTTACCTACAATTGCTCAGAGTTAGAGTTTGTGGCGTTTGTCCTTGGGCCTCAGACCTTACCACTTTTTAAGGCAATTTTGGTAAGTTATTTCGAACAGGTATCTAAGATTTATGCAATATATTATTTAAAGCTAAAAAAAAACCTTATAACAAAATAAACTTTGAAAAAAATATACATTATATTTATATTACGAAAAATATCATTCATTCAATACGATTTGAAGCAATGATTTGATAATTTACGTTTAGTTTGTTTTGTCCCACAAAATTAATTTTGTAAATTACCCAATTAAGTAGCAAAACTAACTAAAACCGAGGATTTTCACTATTATTTTAACCATCTTTCAGATAACAATTATATTCGGAGGAGTTTTTATAACCGGGGTCATAGGAAACTTATTAGTATGTACAGTGATTATTCGACACTCTGCAATGCACACGGCGACAAATTACTATCTCTTCAGTTTAGCTGTTTCGGATTTGCTGTACCTTCTCTTTGGTTAGCTAAATAATATAAAGTTTGACCAATAGTTTTACACCTCTGCATTATACAAATCTTTACATATATGCATCCAGGACTACCTACAGAAGTATTCTTATACTGGCACCAGTATCCATATCTCTTTGGGATGCCATTTTGCAAGCTACGTGCATTTATATCCGAAGCGTAAGCGAATCAAATATGGCTTTCGTTTTCAAATTTTATGAAACTTTTTTACAGGTGTACCTATGTATCCGTATTTACCATAGTTGCGTTTTCCATGGAACGATTTTTAGCCATATGTCATCCATTGCATTTATATGCCATGGTAGGCTTCAAGCGGGCTATTCGGATAATAACAGCTCTTTGGATAGCGAGTTTCATAAGTGCCATACCATTTGGACTACTCTCAGATATTCAATATCTTCAGTATCCATTAGGTATGAAACAAGATATATATTCATACATCTACGTATGGGATAGATGCACCAAGTGGGGATTTCCGGCATATCCTTCAAGGTTAAAGTTTTTTTTTTAACAATTACAGATGACTCCCGTATTGAGGAATCGGCATTCTGCTCCATGTCCACGCAGACTGTGACTATTATACCAGTGTTCGAAGTTTCATTTTGTATATTCTTTGTAATTCCCATGATACTTATTATAATTCTCTATGGACGAATGGGTGCTAAAATCCGCTCTCGAACAAATCAAAAGCTGGGTGAGTTCTTTGTTTCTATCGTCATTATATTATAAAATGTAAATATTTGAAAAAACCTTTCAGGTGTTCAGCATGGCACCAATAATCGGGAGACTCGTAACTCACAGCTGAGAAAAAAAACAGTGATACGAATGTTGGGTGAGCTTCGCTTATTCAAAAGATAAAACTTTTTATTAATAAAATTAATTAGTATAGCCGCTGTTGTGATAACGTTTTTTGTGTGCTGGTTTCCGTTTCACGTGCAACGGCTTTGGTTCCTTTATGCTCAGGATAATGATAATTATTTGGACATAAACGAAGCACTCTTTTCAATTGCTGGATTCGCTTACTACGTTTCATGGTAAACAGAAATAAATGAATTTAGTTTAGAAAAGCGTAGTTCAACTGCATTCTTTTTTAGCACCATTAACCCGATAGTGTACAGCGTGATGTCAAGACGATATAGGGTTGCGTTTAGAGAGCTTCTTTGCGGAAGAGCTGTGGGTGCATATTACAACAGCGGATTTGCCAGAGACCACTCCAGTTTCCGGGAAAGCACCGCCACAAGTCTTGGAAAGAACGTCAATTATGACAGGGTTCATTCTGTAAGTTACATAGTGCTCCATTAATTAAGAGCTGTCAAATCCATCTCTTTAAATTTCCATTACATTTGATAGGTTCACGTTAGGTCCAGCCGACATCAGAATAATAAATACGAAACAGACTCTATTTCTTCGAATAGAGTGTTGATAAAGAAAACATACAGTCTTCCCCTACCGAAGGTAAATAATAAATAAAATACTCGTGTCCTTTTAAGTTAATATGACCTCAGACCTCAGTTTAATTAAGCAATCCAGATTGCCTTGTAGTGGGCTCTGAAATCATAATTGCGAAACTTCCAAAATGGTTTTACAATACTTTGCCTATGTCCCTGCAGTCACTGCTCAAATGTGTGTTACTGAATAAATCAAATTAAAAAGTTATTTTTCTCTGAATCAATTTGAAAAAGTTTCTTATTCCCTGTTCTTAGAGTTGCTTACCACTCACGGCTTATCCTTGCTCAAATTGGATTTGTTTACATGTGTACCTTTGGGAACCTAACTTTTTCGAGCAAGTTTAGAGAATCAAAGCACATGTGTGTACAAATACATAATTACATACATAAATATCTCATTGCCAGAGTTCCTAGACTTCGTGGGGAATAATATATTAGTTGTTAAATTACGTTTTTCATATATTATATTTTTAAAACTTAAATCTTCAGAATGCGGACTCCACTGTTCTGAGTACTACTGACATTGTTATCGTCCTAGAAAATAACTCTACTGCTCCTCGACACACTGATTCTGAAGAACCCAACGTTAAGAATGACATCTGGATTGAACATGAGGAAACTTCCATTTAGGCTTAAGGCCCGACCAATCAGGGCATCAATCGCAAAAAAAGAGATTCAATTATTACTAAATCTTATAAAATAAAATATATTATGTATAATAAGAAGCAATTGGATTGGTATGTGTGCTTACTATGGTGATGAAGCTCACATACAGTGCGGTGAATGAGAGGCAATTTCTAAACATTTTTTTCCCTTGCAGTGTATTATAATTTAGTCCAGAAGTTTGCAACGCCGCACTGTGGCTCATTTTACGAAAACTCGTTGCAAAAGTCGGATTTCGGGTTGTTGAATTTACCAAATCATTTGATACCATTCAATTAGGATTTAATCAAGCTATTTAAACCCAAATTTTTATAATTTACAAAATTAGTTTAGTATTTATGGTCGCTGCTCAAAGTTTGACAATTTTTCTGTAGTTGCAAAAAGGTAAAAAACTCGCTAAATCGACAGATTTAAATTAATTTTTCTAAAAAAGTAGTTAAGCTCAAAGAAAAAAATAATATTTTTCTGCTTTAAGGAACCAATTTTAAACCTGAATTAAAAAGAAAATGAAAATTTTTTTCGCACTTCTATTTTATTTTGATTTAAAAAAAAAGTTTTTTTTTTCATTATTTTCAATTTTTAGTGGAAAATAAAAAAAATGTCATATTTCGCCGAGCTCTAGATAATACTAAAAATTAGTGGAGATATTCAACTAACAAAAAAAAAAACATTGCAACAATTGTGCGCATTTCGAGATTTTGATAATTGTTTAAGTATATCAAACCATGCTACCAAACTGGCACTTTGTAGTCGGCCAGTATGGAAAACGGCAAGGCAGCAAAAAGAATAGCTTCAAGCACCGGGTTGCAATTTTTTTTTTATTTATAGAATGAGTATAAAAAAATATGTTTAATCATTTTGCATTTTTAAAGTTCATTGATTCCTATGAAAAATTTATTTTTAAAGTAAAATATCAAAAGTTTTAGTTTGTCGAATAAATTACGCCTCTTTTGGTAGGCGTAACATAAAAAACGTACTACCTAAAAATTTTTGAAGATTTGTTAATTATTATACAAAAAAATTAAGTAGATACCTTCAATAGATCAAAAGTTATTAATTTTGCAACGTGTTTTGAGAAAACGAGCCACAGTGCGCCGCACAGTGGGGCCATTTGAGTTTTTGCGTTGCAAAAATCATTACTTTTGAACTAATTAAGATAATTGTGTAATTTAAATTGCAATTGATAGATAATTGTTCAACCTATTAATAACGTTTTTTAACAAGGTGCTACGATTTTTGTATGATTTCTTATGAATTATCAAAGTCAAATTTGTAAATATCATAGAAAAATCATGTTTATTTTACAAAGAAGAAATCTGATTTTGTGCTTACTTTTATTGTTTTTAATTTAAAAAAAAGTTTGACTAATAAAGCAAAAAAAAATGTATTTTGTTAGTTTGTTACTAATGTTAGTAAAAAATTAATTACCTGAAGAAACAAGAAGCCAACAGCAAAATGTTTTTTTTATTTTATACCTAATAAGTACATTAAAAAAAAAAAGAGAGGATCCATTACCTAGTTGGCTTGAAATTCGACCCGAAAGTTGCTCAAATTTCCTAAAAATGTTGTGTTCTGTTGAAAATGAATAATTGGTCAACTCTGATATGGTATATCTTGAAAAAAAAGTCGTAGGCTATTAACATTTTCTATTTGTAATCTTTAATTTACCTATAAGATTTGCGTAATCAAAACATCGAACACGAACATAAAATTTTTGATTTTTGCAACGCCGTTTGTTCTAGAGGCCCCATAGTGCGCCGTGAAGGAAGCATCTCCGACCCCATAAAGTATATCTATTCTTGATCAGCATCACCAGCCAAGTCGATCTAGCCATGTTCGTCTGTCCTCCTGTCTGTCCGTTGCTACGCAAACTAGTCTCTCAGTTCTTAATGAAACTTTGGAGATTGTCTTCATTCTATTGCAGTTAGAACATATGTCGGAACGGCAGAAATCGGACCACTATATCTTATAGCTGCCATAGGAATAATCAGAAAATTAAGGAAACTAATTTAATAACTTCTCTGTTTTTCAAGGTATTTTTATAAATTTCAAGAAATTGCTTTCTTCTAAGGTTCTAGAATTATGGTTTTAGTTTCATTAAGATCGGACAACAATATCAAATAGCTGCCATAGAACCGATCGGTAGATTTATATGAATATGTAAAAATCCTTCATTTAAAATTTAAAATGTGTAGGTAATGTTATAAAAATGTACAAACTTTGGTATTTTTTTCAATTTTACCGAAATGAATCGACTTTCAATGATTCAATTGCAAACTGCAACGGTATACAAACTTCGGCTTACCGAAGTAAGCTTCCTTTCTTGTTTAAAAACTCTAACCGTTAGATGTTTTTCTATTTTCGATGTTTTCAGCGGATTATCATAAGTAAGTTTGATGATTTTCTTAATAAACTCAATCACGTTAAGGTCACTCGAGACGTGCTAGAAAAAAAACATCATGCAAACTAGTCAAAAGTACATTGCATTGATATGAAATAAATAATAATAATAACATTTAAGTAAAATCGGATGATAAACATGGAAGTTATTAAACATTAAAATTTCTGTGTATACTTCTTATTCTTCTGTGTTGACGGCACCTATGCGTGTTGCTCAGCATGTCCCTTGCAACATTTGTCTTTTTTGGGATTAGCTCAACATGTTTCTAGTTACATTTATCTTAATTTGGCAACATTTTCTTTTTCCCTTGTTTAGGTACCGGGTATCTTACAGTCGGTCACCCTCGACTGTAGCTTTTCTACTTGCTTAGATTAGATTAACTATTTTTCTCACTGAAAAACCGCTAACATTATGCACTTTGAAGATTTCGTATGCCTTTTTTCAAATTTTGCGAACGAACTGACAAAATTTTACCGAAGTTGTGAAATTCATCGTTAATTTTGCATATATGGTCAAAAACAAATTTGGTAACATTACGTTTGCACATTTTTGGTCATATTTCCATAAATGAAAAGCGAAAATTATTATATCTTATATGTATCTGATAGTATACTCCAAGAGTTATATTTTCTATGAAATCAATTTTTCTGTATCTCCTACCTTAAGAGTTATAAGAGTTATAAGAGTTCAAATTAGTCGGTAACGATACCTAATTTTGGAAGTAAGTTTGGAGTTTACTGTACTCTTTCGTTTAAGTCAGCGAATTCAGCAATCCATTTTTTTCTTCCTGCCATTTATTTAAGGTTAAAAGAATAGATATTCACATTTGATTTGGAGAAAAATATATTTTTGATGCTTCCACAAGCAAAAAAGGAATGTCGGTAACGTTACACAAAAAATCGGTAACGTTACGTGTACGAATTTCTGTTTAGATCAAAAGAAGAAAAAAGAAAAGAAAAATATATGAAAACTTTATTGAATTTTATTTGGTAACGAGTTTATTTTAAGTTAAATATGTTAAGATGTGAAAAAACTGAAAATACTTTTTCATTCGAAAAATATAACAAAATTAGATTTTTATGCTTTTGTTTAAAGTTCCCGATACTATAGGTTATGTTCTTATATATAAATGACAACTGGATGGATAATTTTAAGCAAAAACCATTTTTCTGCTTCGTATACTTTAACTCGGTTTTGACCATATGTACATACCATACATACCGATGCTTTCCGTTGTTTTTGTGTTTACATTGTAAAATAGACACTTAAAGCTGTGTTTGGGATAGTTCACATAAGTGACCACTTTCAAATTAATGAAAATACGGAAGTTGGAAAATTGCGGGGACGATTTGTCCCGAAAGGGTTACATTTTTTGCTTCATTTCTATGCATACAGTTTTCAGCTTTGTGCCAATATTGTAACTAATTAATTTTTTTTTTTTTTAATAACTAATATTTGTTACAAAATTTGGTATCAGAAATATTGTGAGTTAAATGTGCGATCGTCACATTTATCTTACCTCGTTAAGAGGTGTTTTTGTTAAATATAAAAAAAATTGAATTCTTAGAATTATAATTATAATAATTTTTAATAATATAGGCCATTGGTGTAAAATGTTTCAATGGTAATTAACATAAATTCGCGTTAAAATTTCATTATAATTAAAAAAGCAAAAAGAATTAAATCTTGATTAGTTGGAACTTTGAAAGCAACCTAAAATAACAGGGCTTTTATAAATGAATACGTAAACGAATGTTTACGGTTTCGGGCATTTTGCATAACAATGATCGAAATTATCTTTTCATAGCTTGTTCTCTCCAAAGAAAAGTATAAGCAATGCCAAATTGACGACAAAAGCGAAAGTTGTACCCATTAGTTGTATCTTTAATTATAATAAATTTTCACTTTTTCTCGAAGATAAAATCCCAGAGGTAAATAAACTCTGAAATTCAAAATCGTCTTATCAATGAATCTGGCATTCTTTATCCACTATGAGCCCATGATTCGCTGAAATTTTAGGGACTTCGTACCGGAGGTTTCCAATTACGTTAAGGGTTCCAGATATTTATACCCGGTACCCATAGGGTACAAGGGTATTATAAGTTAGTGCCAACCGAGAACGTATGTAACAGGCAGAAGGAGAAATCTCCGACCCTATAAAGTATATATAATATAATATTCTAGATCACCGTCACCAGCGGAGTCGGTTTAGCCATGTCCCTGTGAAACAACAGATCTCAGAGACTATAAAAGCTAGAGTTACCAAATTTGGTGACAACATTCGAATCTCTTGCACGCAGATCAAGTTTGTTTTTAAATTTGGCCACGCCCACTTCCGCCCCCGAAAATCATAAAAAAATATTTAAAAAAATATATATATAAAATAAGCTATAGTCGTAATTTTCGTCTTAAAGTAAATAGATAAAATAAATAAGTAGGCATTCGCGGACGTTTTCTGAAAATTTTAGTAAAATCGGATGATAATCATGAAAGTTATTAAACAAGAAAGTTCTATGTTGAGATGGCCCTTATATAGAGTGAGCGGCCAAAATACTGCCTAAGGGCGAAAAATAAGTGTTGCGTGCTTTCGGGCGCCGTTTTAATTCGTAATTCAGCTGTTTACAGCTGCAGAATTTCTCATTTTTGGTGTTGCTTAACATGTTCCTAGAATCATTTCACTTTTTTTAATGTTTCTCAAAATGTTTTTAGCAGCATTTGTCTTCATTTGTCAACATTTTGTTTTTTAATTTCACCGATAATGATTTGGGTACCGGGTATCTCACAGCCGGTCACCATCGACTGTAGCTTTCTTACTTGTTTTCTTGCTGACTTGGACCTTCATCTGCTGTTATTTACTTTCACCTGCACTTTAGGTAAGCGAATTAAAAAGTATATCTGGTTAATAGATCTATCGTTTTCGAAACGATACCACTGTGCTCCAGAGGTTCGGGCTCGGGCTCGGGCTCGAGTAGCTCAGCTTCTTAATCTCCGCATGCGATGTGATCTCTCGGCGGCTACCAGGCCACCACATCCACATTTCCTCTGTGGCAGAGTCTCAAAACTGGTTTAATGACCAGCCATTCCGATGGATTCCAGCACACAGCTGGCTCAGAAACGTTCCATTTGTAACTTAGTTGCTTTCCAACAGACAACACCATCAAATTTCAAGAAGAAAGTGATCGTATAGTCGAGGCCCTCTATTGATTAACGGTTCTTTGGCTTTTGAACAGCCAGCGCTGAAACATGTGGCCAAGTAAAGCGACTAGGTTTTGAATACATTGATCGTTGCAACTGGGTCCGAAAACGAAGCTTTGCCATTAGCTAGCTGCATCGCCGCGAGACGTTCCATTTTATTTGAAACAACTGGCCAGATAACAAAGAAAGTGAGATCAAGTCTGCGAGATCGTGGCGAAAGAAAAAGAAGCTCGCCAGTGAGCTTCGCATGAAAGAGACTTTTTGCTTTTGGCCTCCGCGGAACTGACAAATGTCAAATACGAATAGACAGTCGTGGAATTAAGACGCGTTACTGCCACTGAACGGATTTCGACACCTTGTTTTAACGGCACCTCAAAATGTCGCAAAGTGCCATTAAATCAGTACCTCTTTTGGGGGCAATATTTCTGTTCGCCTTCTTATTTAAACAAGTGCAGTGTGACGAGAGCGACTTTAGGAATTCGCGGTTAATGCAGTTCTTGAGCGAACCCCACCCGCATTTGTACCACAACCGACCACGTCTTGAATTACCGCCCAGAATACGGTCCCGTTCGGATAACCTACACCTACTTTCGCTTAACCCCAAAAAGTTCCCAAAGGACTTTTCACTAAAATCTCCACAACCTGCAACGGTTCAGCATATAATGCGCCGTGAACAGTTCGGAAATGTTCCTTCGAATGATCAGAATAGAAGGTATCACTACGATCAGAACCAGCCCGGGAGATTTGCCCATGTCAAAGATGCTCCGGTTTTGGATGTCGGGAAAAATCAATTTCCTCCTCAATATTTTTCCGAGCAGTACATCCAAAATTTCAAGGCCTCACCGCATTTTAATGGAAATATCATACTGAAAGATCAAAAACCAGTATATTCACCAATTCAACAGCATGCAATCCCCGTACAGGCTTCTCAATATCTGCATTATCCCAAACTTCTTGGGCCACAGCAGGGAGGCAGTTTTAGCGTTGTTCCCTCCCAGCAGACTGCCCTCCAGAACAATCAATTCCCCCAGGAGCAGCAAATGTATTCGGTTCACGAAGAATCTGACACTCTGTCGAAGCCAGGGTACAATCAGGGAGTAAGCTATCGCTCGGCAATGGCTCATCCGAAAGAGGCGAAGGATGCGCAGGATTATTTGCAGTTTATGAGCACTAACGAATACTTTCTGCCCAAACGAGATCCTGATTATAAAAAGTTGGACGCCGAGCATGATCACCAGAAGCAGATCCACCCATATCAACATCAACAGCATTTGCCGCACCAACAGCCGCAACAGCCGCACCAGCAACTGCAACAGCCCCCACAGCAACATCAGCATTTGCAGCTCCTACAGCAACACCAGCCACTGCAACATCAGCAGCCACAGCAGCTTCAGCCACATCTTCCCTATAAATCTAGTGGTCTAGACAACTCAGTCTCCTCCAGTTACAATGAGCCCATACAAGTTTCGGATTTGTTCTACCAGCAAGACCCAGCTCCTGCAAACTCCGCAGTGGTTCGAGGAAGCTATCAGGCTGGTCAAGATGTGTTCGTGGTGAAATCCGACGGCAACAAGGCTGTCAAGCATGTGGTCTCCACTCCCATGTCAGTTCAAACGTCGACCCAAACTCCTCCAAAGAGTCAACATCTCGGCAAGAGCCACAATAGCTACACGCCAGAGCCAGTGAGATTTGAATTTACCGAACAGGATGCCATTCGGGGATCCATGAAGTACACTCAATCTCCACAAGCAAATCAGTTTTACTATGAAACGGTCGCAGTCCGGGAGCCCGTTAAAACTCCTGCCTCTGTCAAGGAACTCGCTAAGCCCATTAAAGAATTCAGCGACGATCCAGAAGATAGTGCTGATACAGAAAGTGGAAAACAGGTAGGTTGTATAATACACTAAGGCCGGTTTTTGTCTCACTGTTAAGCTCCTGAAATTTATTTGAACGGAAAATTATAGAATAAAAGGCGCTGTTCACCTATTGCAGAGCGCCATAACTCCACTAAAGCTGCTAGGACTTTTCCTCATCTTCCATTAGCTTTCTGAATTCAGATGTCTGGTACTTGATAAAATTGACCCTCGAGAAAACTAAATTTTTTAACGAGAACTTTATCTGTCAGGTCGTAAATACTATATATTATTAATTATTAATTTATATATACATAATTATTAATTTATTATTTTGATCTTGTAGCGTTAGGATAAAACTTTATATAATAATTCAAAATACTTTCTTACCCATAGAGTACAAGTGCAACTTAGTGCCAAGCAAACAACATAGAAACCGAGCTCTAGCTTTTGTTGTATTTAAGACCCAGTTATTCATGCAGATGAACATACAGATCAAAATATGTAAAAATAAATTCCGTCTAAATAAGGGGTTACTTAAAATTTTAAACTAACTAGAATTAAGACTTCTTTCCAATAAAAAAAAATTAACAAAACGTTTATATCTACATACATATATCCTGAATATTTTCAGCCGGAGAATCAGCAGGAACATACTGTGACTAGTAGTGCTACTCAAGAGAATCAAAAAGATACGGAAAGTTACTGCGAGAAAATCTGCGCCAACGTGTACGATGAGAACGATGAAATAATTTGTGGATCGGATGGATACATGTACACGGGAGAAACACAGCTGCAGTGCTATTCTTCGTGTCTTAACATAAGTAAGTACAAACACGTGAGAACTTTACCTTTCAGAAAGTTAACCAATTTTGTTTATTCCAGGTGTGACTATTAAAAGCAAAGGGTCATGCACATGAATTTAAATAAATCATAACGTAAACATAATTTATTTTAGCGATCATTAAATTTTAAAATGTAAGTTTGTACTTTGGGTGGTAATTGCCACTACCAAAGGAAATCGGTAGGATTTATTTTTAAGGTTTTGTCGATTTTATGATAAAATTTAAATTATATTTAAAAATATATCTGTGCTTATCTCAGTTTCCTATCTATTTATTATTTATTTTAAAATGTAATAAAGTGATACAAAAAATCATTGTCAAATTATTAGAACATTTATTATTTATTTAATTAATTCTCTTTAGAGAAGTAAGTGGTTTTAAACAAATTTTGCTAATTGTAAAGGTAATTTAACAATTTTAATTTTTGCTTACACTAAAAATATAATAGAACAAAGCATTTAACAAGAGTACCGTGTATTTTTTTTAACGGCATTGACGGTAATCAAGTTGCGGGATTTTAAATGG
The DNA here is from genome assembly GCA_008042535.1 of Drosophila tani. NCBI lineage: Eukaryota > Metazoa > Arthropoda > Insecta > Diptera > Drosophilidae > Drosophila > Drosophila tani. The sequence goes on along the minus strand of VNJO01003233.1, from coordinate 80,308 downwards.
TTTCACCAATAATGCTTCGCCTATAACATAAACATATGTATGTAAATAACAAAACAGGGTCCGGGAATAGTTTATTGATTAAATGATTGAATAAAATCTTAAACCAATTGCAGTCTGGCAACGTAGGTTAACTGCCGACAGCCAAGTTGGCAGCGCCAGCGATAACACTTGTGTAACATTAAGGGTTATCGATAAATCACAAATACAAGTAAACCCTGCTTTGTAAAATTTTTGTGAAAGTAATTGAATTTTTAAGCAAAATACTCGGTTTTCTTGTTGACTCTCGCTCACGTCCAATGCAACCGACCGTCCCCGTCTAGGAGACGGACTCCCCGGACGACTAGAAAAAGCTCCGTGTCGTAATATGAAAACTTGCTAACTCGAGTTACCTTTGAGCACCACAATCACAAATCGCAAATACTTCGATGCGAACGGTCGGGCAGTGGCAGTGGTAGACCAAGCCTTAGTTCAGCCTCATCCCTACGAGTGGATAGATTCCAGAAAGAGAACCGGAGCGGGCTGAGTAGAGCGATCCCCTCGACCATGACATCATAGCCAGTTGTTGTTGCATATGCTTCCTGCCCCAAATCAAATGTACATAAATATGTATGTATAGCGCTCGTACCGCACAAACATACACATGTACGCACAAGCGAAGCGCACATTTGAACATACATATCCGCACACGAGACGATAGAACAAGTGACGTACGGTATTGCAATCGAAACCCATGATTCATGGAAAGCATACACCTCAATCCCAATCCCAATCCCAGTCCCAAGGAGACGGCAGCACCCAGCTGTAAGCGATATTTCAGGCGGTCTGCCGATATACAATGTAGTGTAAATGTGTGTTTAATGGAACGTGTAGTTACCCTTACCCCCACCCAAATCCGCCCCGCTTCTCTAGTAAACACAGGCAGGCCGCGGTTCCCTTATTTACATGCGGAATACCACCTTGACTCCATTCGGAACTCAGCTTCTCATCCGTCTTGGATTCTTCTCTTAATTGCAGATTAAACGGTGTGGTCTGCTGCTGAAAATCTTGCAAAATTGGACAAACCCTTTGCGACTTTGTACGACAACAAGAGGTCGTACCTACGAACCGTGCTCGGAAGGGAAGCGCCATCAGCGAAGATGGTACTACTTCCTGCACCACGCAACCTCAAAGGTGGGTGAGAACCTTACTACTCGTACATAAAACGGGGAAACAAATTTGTTTGTTAAGAGAAATGATAGTAGTGAAAACTTGATTCCCCAGTAGTCCTGCGTATACTGACAGAAAATTACCTATTTAGACTTGGATTAATTTATAAGGATACTTATAGACGGTTCGGTAAAGAAGCCGAGATCGCAGAATCTTTTTAAAACACGAATATTGAATTGATATCAATCCCGTAGCAATACGGTTCTTAATATATATTGTCTGATTTCAGGATAACTTATGCAAAGATGATTAATCCTAAAAAACGTAGTAAAACAGAATAACTTATGCAAAGATGATTAATCTTAAAAACGTAGTAAACTGCCATTGGATGTTTAATTATCCTAAACAACCCCAAAGCTGTTCGATTCTGAAACGAAAAAGAAACAAAGCAAATTGAAGAGGTCTCTCGAACTTTGTAATAATTATTGAACCCCAATTCTATGCATATTTGTATATTGCTACCCATAAATGGCAACTTACAATACAAAAAAAAATTAAAAAGTTTTTATTTATATTTATATTTTTATTTTTTATATAATTTATACAAGTTCTATATAATTTATGATAAATCTTGTTCTTTCTACTTTTAGGAATACCTCCATTTCTAACGAGGAGCAAATTGTGCAGGGAGCTAATATACAAAAGTCGGGACACCGTTCGTTTAATAGGTCTGCCTCCTCTAGGCACAGCCCGAACCCGACATTAAAACTAAAAGACACCCTGAGCAGAAAGCCTACTCGCAAGCAAGACGCACTTTCTGCACCCACAAGCACCAGCGGCACCAGCGGCACTAGCAGCACCACATCAATCCAATCATCAGCCATTGAGCCATCTTCCTCTCTGCCCACGCTTTACACCACAAGTACACCACAGTCGGCTTCCAGTAAAGGTAACCTATTCTTGCGGGTACTGCGACGCTTTTCCAGCAACAGCAACAGCAGCAACTCCCTGGCAGGCAGGACGGCGGCTAGTCCCAGAATTGAAGGCGACGCACCAAAAATTAACGAAAACGAAAACAACAACGGCGACAATATCGATGTAGATGTGCTTCGCTCTCCAGTCCTCCAGCGCAGGGAACACAATGAGGACAAAATGGATGGCAAAGCTGAGATGCATGCAGAGGCCACGAGCACTCCACTCCAGAAAGCTGGTGTAGGTTCGGGCAATTCAAAGAAGAAAGAAAAAGAAAAAGACAAGTCGTCGGGGGGAAAGGGGGCAACGCATGCGGTTGTTGTCGCAGACACTAAGAAAATGGAGGCCAGGAAGTCCTCCTCGGACACGGTGATCGAGCCGTTGATCAAGCAACAGGCTCCAATGCACTCGTCCAAGACCACGCCCACGACCTTGACTGCGAACTTCGTGCAAAACATTCGATTTGTGCGGAAGAATGTGGAGCAGTCGGGAAGGAACACCAATCCGCTGCAGTTCGTTGAGCTGGAAACGGAGTTTCCGCGCGACTATGATGACAACATCGAGATGCTGTCCCGCGAGGCAGAGCACCTGGAGGAACAGTTCCGGACGCCCACGCGTTCGAATGCCACGGATGCCACCTCTCACCAGGTGGCCGGCATCATCGAGACCATCATCACCGAGGCGTCACGGAGTCTGGCAATCGAAAAGACTGAAGACGATGTGCCATTAAAGTCCTCCACCAAGCACTCGAGCGGTGTTAAGCGCGTCGGCTTTCAGGTCGAGGAGAAGGATGACGTCGCGATCCTTAGCGAAAAGCAGCCAAAAAGCATCGATGACATGGCCAAGAAGTTGGAGAGCACCGAGGTTAGTGCAGAGGAGGCAGCTGTCACCGGCGGCATATCCGCCGATGCATCCGTATCGCTGGTTCCCTCCACAGCGGCGGTGTCGACAACCTCGTCGGCCACATCGATCACCAAGAGCAAGAGCGATGAGGACGATGACCCGGTGGCCATGTCGCCGTGCGGCCGGTTCTTCAAGTACGACAAGGAGGTGGGCCGCGGTTCCTTCAAAACCGTCTATCGTGGCCTGGACACGCTGACGGGCGTGCCAGTGGCCTGGTGCGAGTTGCTGGTGAGTTAACTTAATCTAATTATGAATAAAAGGTAATTTTTTTTAGGATATAATATTGTAGATATATGTAAATGATAATAGCCCTATTCCACTGCTACGTTTTCGAGGATGGGCCAGTCTTTTACACAGGGTCTCCCCTAAGAGAGGATGGTCCATCCATAATGGACGGTTCGTCCAATCGTCATTCGCCCCGAAAGATTCTATAAATACAAAAAAAAATACCAATAAATATAGATTTTTCAGCGAATATATATATATATTATATGTAAATATTAATAGCCCTATTCCACTGCAACGTTTTCGAGGTTGGTCCAGTCTTTTACACAGGGTCTCCCCTAAGAGAGGATGGTCCATCCATAATGGACGGTTCGTCCATTCGTCATTCGCCCCGAGAGATTCTATACATACTAATAAAAAATACCAAAAAATATAGATTGTTAAGCGATATTTCGTAAGTTCCTTTCCTAAACCGTCTCTGATTTCTTATTGTTTTTGAAATTATGAATATTTGTCACATACAAATTAATGAAACTAGATCCAGCTCAGCATTTCGTTGTCTCCACTGCATAATGCGATGCTCCTTAAGCTGTGGCAGGAATAAATTTCTGCTTTGAGGTCGCGGCCAAAAAGCTCCCGATTTTTCATGTATATACAAAATTACAAAGCTCAATGTATGCACCCAAAAAAAAAACAAGAGTTTAACCTCTCTACGCGTTGTCTTAAAAGTATACTCAAGTAGTATAACGGGTTTAGTATAAATTGTATACATAAAAATATCAAATGTATACTCCAAAGTTTAGATTTTATACTCTATAGTTTCAATTGTGTATTTTTGGGTATAATTTTTATACGAACCTACATCGATAATTCGATAAGATATCGCGTTAGGTGGAATTTAGTGCTTTTCTGTTTGTCGCGTTAGTGATTATTCTGAAGTCTTGGTGCAGATGAGTATAAAATGTATACTTTCGTAGTATCAAATTAATAAGCTTCTTATTACGAAATTTTTCATACTCAAGAGTATAGAATTCATGTAACAATCGTATAGGTTCTATGATGATTTTTTTTTTGGGTATGGATATTAATGAGTTCTTGAATGGGTCGGTTAACTTTGATGAGGACGCAGTGGCGACTTTGTCCAAGCGTCTCGCAAAACAAAGCCTGAAAATACCGCGTCCCAATTCAAATGTAAACAAAGCCGCATCAGCTGTTAGTTCCATTCACATCTCCCCCAAGAATGTAAATTGAGCAGTGGAATTAAATTACATTACATTACATTTTCGAAAATATGTTGCAGTAGAATTATCCTTTAACATTACATTTTTAATTTGAAATGTGATGTCGATTTGGTAAGAACAATTATTAACAAAACATATACATTTCGGTACAAACTTAATAGTGTTTATACCCGGTACCCATAGGGTACAAGGGTATTATAAATTAGTGCCAACCGAGAATGTATGTAACAGGCAGAAGGAGATATCTCCGACCCTATAAAGTATATATATTCTTGATCAGCGTCACCAGCCGAGTCGATTTAGCCATGTCCGTCTGTCCGTCTGTCTGTCCGTGTGAAACAACAGATCTCAGAGACTATAAGAGCTAGAGCTACCAAATTTGGTGACTACATTGGAATCTGTTGCACGCAAATCAAGTTTGTTTTAAAATTTGGCCACGCCCACTTCCGCCCTCAAAAATAAAAAAAAACGTTAAATAAGCTATACTCGTTATTACCGGGTTAAAGTTAATAGATACAATAAATAAAAAATAAAAAATGGACGTTTCCTGAACATTTCAGTAAAATCGGATGATAAACATGGAAGATATTAGCAATAAGGTTAGAATTTTAACACACCGCCCTAAGGAACTGCTGTTGCAAGCTGTAGCCGACAGGTGGCGCATTCGAGCCTTGGCCGTGCGATATGATGGCGCCAATGTATGTATGTACAATGTAATGTATGTACAATTTTAGATTGTCATTTAGTGTGAAGCGCAAACGTTTAGGTTCCGGGTATCTCACAGTCGAGCACAGTCGACTGTAGCTTTCTTACTTGTTTTTTTTAAACTTTAAATGTAAAAGATTTTTTTTTTAAATATAACATTTTTTTTTTTTAAGAATAACATTTTGTTTTTAGACTGCAAAGACGCCAAGACGAATGTTTCCATCATTTTAAACATTTCTACACTTTAAACACTTTCAGGACAAGCAAGTGAAGAAGAGCGAACGCACCCGATTCCGCGAGGAGGCAGACATGCTGAAGAAGCTCCAGCACCCGAACATTGTGCGATTCTATACCTATTGGGAGTTTCCCATTGGGCGTAAGAAGAACATAGTACTAGTCACCGAACTAATGTTATCTGGAACTCTGAAATCGTAAGATCAATGCGAATGTATTGCGTGCGGAATAATTCTTATATTCCATTTGTATATATTTCTTGCAGCTATTTAAAACGATTCAAGAAAATACACCCAAAGGTATTGAAGTCATGGTGTCGCCAGATTCTGAAAGGACTCAACTTTCTGCATACTCGTCAATTTCCTATAATTCATCGTGATTTGAAATGTGATAATATTTTTATAACTGGCACCACTGGAAGTGTGAAGATCGGCGACTTGGGCCTGGCAACGCTGAAGAATCGCTCCCATGCTAAATCTGTGATTGGTACGCCGGAGTTCATGGCGCCAGAAATGTACGAGGAGCACTACGACGAGTCAGTGGATGTGTATGCCTTCGGCATGTGCATGTTGGAGATGGCCATCTCGGAGTATCCGTACAGCGAGTGCAAGGGTCCGGCGCAGATCTACAAGAAGGTGATATCCGGCATCAAGCCAGCAGCGCTGGCCAAGGTGGAGGATCCCAATGTGCGCGACATCATTGAGCGGTGCATCGAGCTGAAGAAGGAGGATCGTCCCAGCTGCAATGAGCTGCTCGAGTCCGAGTTCTTCGACGAGGACATCGGCATTCGCGTGGAGCCCACGGCCTCCGAGCAGTTCCTCTCCGATCCCAGCATCAGCATCATCGAGTTCCGGCTGCGCTTCATGGACCCCAAGAAGCGCTCGTCGCGACACAAGGAGAACGAGGCAATCCAGTTCGAGTACAACATCAAGCACGATGAGTACGAACAGATTGCGCAGGAAATGATGAAGGAGAACATTATATCGGAGGATGACTCACGCGCCGTGGCCCGGCTCCTAAAGGTCCAGGTGGTTTCCTTGCTCAAGGAGCGTGCCCAGCGCCAGACGCAAATCAAGCTGCAGAACGAGAAGTCGCGCCTGGAGAAGCTGGCATTGCAGAAGCAAAGGGAGAGTCTGCCCACAAACGTCGACGAGGATGAGGAGGACGATGAGGAGTCCGAGGACGAGGAGGACGGTGTGAAATGGAATCAGCGCCTGCAGTTCAAGTACGACATGCTGAACACCGATTCCGAGACTAGCCTCGCTCTCTCAACCAACAGCGTCGAGCCGCAAATTCAGATTCTGTCAGCGCGCTCCAACACTTCCCTTCCCATCCCAAACACAAACGCAAACGCAAACAGTGGCAATCCGCCGGTGCAAGTGCAAGTCCAACAAGTCCCCGTGGCCGTCTCCCAGTTGATCTCGGTGCAGCCGCAGGTGATTGCCACCCCGGCCATTGCCATGCAACAGAAGCCCAACGTACACTATATCCAGCCGACGCAGCTTGCTTCCTATCAGGGCTCGACGATCCAAGAGGTGTCGGCCAACAGCCAGCAGGTTACGTCGCCCACGGGCAGCCAGCAAGTGCAGCAGCAATCGAGTGTGGCACCGCAGCAACAGGTGAGCAACCAGCAGCAGCAGCAGCAGCAGCAAACGATGCAGCAAGTGCCACAGCAGGTGCCACCACAGCAGGTACATGAACAACAGCCTCAGCAGCAGCAGCAGCAACAGCAACCAGAACAGATTCCCTTGCAGCAGCAATTGCAGCACTTGATGCATGCGAACGTGCAGCCATCGGATATGGTGCAGCATCACCAGATGGTCCAGCAGCAAGCCCAGCAATATTTCCAGCCAAGTCACCTTGCACAGCAGCAGCAGCAGCAGCAGCAACAGCAACAGCAGCAGGCGTACCAACAGCAGCAGCTGTCGCAGACACTCCAAATGCATCCGCATCAGCAGCAGCAAATGTTGCAGCAACAACAACAGGCAGCTGCTTCACATCAGCAGCAGCAGCAGCAGCAACAGCAACAGCAGATATTGCAACAGCAACTGGCTCAGCATCAGTTGCAGCAACTCCAGCAGCAACAACAGCAGCTTCAACAACAGCAACTCCAGCAGCAACAGCAACTGCAACAGCAACAGCAACAATTCGTGCAACAGTACGCCCAGCCGATGGCCCAACAACTAATTGCTGGCTCACAAGTGATGGCTCCCATGCAGATGCCCGTACAGATGCAAGTACCATCCACTTCGGTGGCCTCGGTGGTAATGCAGCAGCAACCACTGACTCAGACGTACAACCAACAGGCTCAGCAGCTGCAGCCTCAAGTGCCTCCCATCTGTGCCGACTCTCAGCAGCAGCAACATGCTGGATTTGTGCCGATGTCTCATCAGCAGCAACACACGCAGTTTGTTCAACAGCAGCAGCAGCAGCCAGCCCCTCAGCAACCTATACAGTTGTCCTTGCCCTTGGAGCAGCAATTGCAGCAGTTGTTGCACAGCCAGCCCCTGCAGCAACAGCAGCAACAACAACAGCCACCTCAACAGCAACAGCAACAACCACAACCCATTGTCCAGCAACAGCAGCAACAGCAGCAACCCCCGATACTACAGCAACAGCAGCCAGCACAGCCACAGCCACAGCACCTGCAGCCGGCACAGCTAAAGAACGTTGTCCAGCAGCAGCAACAAGTAGAGGAACAGCCAAAGATACCTTTGCAAGGTATTCAGATCCAGATGGAAGGTCAACAGTTGGGCCAGTTGGCCAGTAATCCGGAGCAGCTAACTGCTGCCTCGGAGATCATGTCAGTGACAAATCTCGAAAGTGCGTCTGCAGAGGCAGCAGAAAAGCAACAAAAGCAGCAGCAGCAACAGCAGCAGCAGCAAGGAGGCACTACTGCCAGTCGTGCCCAGAAGCCGAGGCGTGCCAACCGAAGCGGCAACGAACGGATTCCCAAACTAAGTGTTACCAGTGTGGACGAGGGCAGCGTCATAAATTGTCACATGGAGAACAAGCTGAAAACGATTACTTTCAAATTCGACATTGGAGATGTGAATCCAGTTGAAATTGCCAACAAATTGGTACGAGCGAATTCCCATTAATTCCTATTAATTGTTTGTTCAATTCTTTTTTTATCTCTTTCAGATCGCTCAAGATTTGCTTTCGAATTGCCAAAGTACAGTATTTGTGGAGATGATCAATGAAATTGTTGACCAGGTCAAACAGAATCCCAACCAAATCCCTATACCAACCAATTATCGCCGCAATATTGAAAAGGTACATCGCTATCCGCCAAAATTTATTCACAGAAAGATCTCTTTGTTGCTCAATGAAGACCATTCTTACGAGACCTTAGGCTTTTTAAAATGCAGACGCAAGGATACTTACTGTTTGTTGGATGAACGAACCCGAACACAGAAGAGAACCAACATTAATAATCCCAATAATCAAAATCCTTTGAAAAAATTAAGTTTTGGAAAAACCTTTTCCAACCAGACCGTCACCCGTTTTCAGCCGAATACATTCTTTAATTTAATGTCCGAAGGGAAGAATAGTTTTCCCAGCAGAACCACACATATCACATCTAAGATATGCTTACTCTGACTACTTACATATTTATAACAAATAACTAAAGTCTCAGTTATCCTATACCAATTTCATTTAAACGAGTCCGATTTATTCCCGTTTCCTGTGAAAGCAGCTAAAACGATTCGTCAAGTACTTAACTAAGCGATTATAATTTCGATATCACAAATTCCATTCTCAAATTGATTGTTTGATCTATCCCTACTATAACAAAGCAGGTCCGACACGCGTCTCTAACTCGACAGCGTTCCACGTTTAGGTCACACCAAAGACATAGATCTGTAAGTGTTGAGTGCACTGGGCTTATGTAAACACTTATTTATTTCCTAGCTAAAATATTTTGTACTTATCAGGACTTTTTAGTTGTTCTTAGACATAATTCCAAAAATTACACCTATAGTCAAGATTTCATTTATTTTTTTACATGCACCCAAAAAAAAATACAACAAAATATACCCAAGCAATGTAACGAGTTTAGTATAGACTTGATACCAAATGTATTGATATCAAATGTACACTTATGAGTATAGTTTTTATACTCTATAGGTTCAATACATCGAAAATTCGATAACATATCGCGTTGGCTGGAATTTAGTACTTTTCTGTTTGTCGCGTTAGTGATTTTTCTCAAGTCTTGGTGCAAATAAGTACCCTGCAGTACCAGTTGTCATCAATAGGCCGTTGTCATCAACGGTTCATCAACGCGTCGACCTCGGCTTCGGCCTAACCGACGCTCTTATTCAATCGTGTCAAAACCGACTCTATCGCTCTCAATTCTCTCTCGCTCAATTTCTCTCTTCAAAAATTATGTTGATGAATCATCGATGAAATTGTTGTTAAATCATCGATGAAATGTTGATGAAAGGATGATGAATCATTGATGAACTTGTCACTGATGACAGCTTAGGACATGCCCATATTAATTTCATCAACAGTTTGTATGGAATTTCATCGATGATTCATCAACAACAACGAAGTTTTTTTTGAAGAATCGTTGATGAAACGTGGATGGCAGGTACTGCAGGGTATAATTTTATACTCTCGTAGTTTAAAATTAATAAGCATCTTATTAGAAAATTTTAATACTCAAGAGTATACATTCTATAACGTTTTTTTTTGGGTGTGTGTATATTCCCAAGTACCTGAACATTTCAAAGACAAGATGCAAGCCAAAATTCAAAACAAACATAATGATATTCAGCGTACGAGCTGTGTTCAAAAGGTATCGCGAATTTTGTGTTTTTTCAAAAAATAATTAATTAATTCATGAATATCTATTTTGTCCCCTTCAATGTAATCCCCATGAAATATTATACACTTGTGCCAACGGTTTTTTCCAATCTTCGAAGCACTTCAAAAAATAATTTTTTTTAATCTTGTTCAGCTCCTACTTTGATGCCGTCTTTATGTCGTCAAGCTTAGCGTAACGTCGTCCTTTCATGGGCTTCTTCAGTTTAGGGAACAAGAAAAAGTCACAGGGGGGCATATCGTGGGAATACGGTGGCTGCGGCATCATTAGTGTGTTGTTTTTGGCCAAAAAGTCGCGCACAAGCAACGATGTGTGAGCAGGGGCGTTATCGTGGTGCAAAAGCCAATTTTTGTTCTTCCACAAATCCGGGCGTTTCTGGCGGATTGCTTCGCGCAAATTGCGTATAACTTGCAGGTAATATTCCTTTTTGACCGTTCTACCCTGAGGCAAGAACTCATGATGCACCACTCCCCTGCAATCGAAGAAAACTGTCAGCAAAACTTTCACATTCGACCGAACTTGGCTCGCTTTTTTCGGTCTTGGTTCATGCGGCAGCTTCCATTGATTATTGAGCTTTGGTTTCCACGTCATAACCATAAACCCACGATTCGTCACCAGTTATGACCCTCTGGAGCAAGTTTGGGTCGTCGCGGACAGAGTCCAACATCTCATTAGCAGTGTTCATGCGGTGCTGTGTTTGGTCGCAATTGAGCAATTTTGGTACGAATTTCGCGGCGACCCGTCTCATGCCCAAATCATTGATAAAAATAGAATGACACGAGCCAATCGATATGTTTAGGTCCTCAGCAACTTCTCTAACGGTGATTCGGCGATTGGCCAATACCATTTTCTCCACTTCATTCATTTTTTCGTCTGTTGTTGAAGTGCTCGAACGTCCGGCACGCTCTTCGTCGTTCACATCTTTTCAGCCTTCTGAGAACATTTTGTACCACCGATAAACGTTGCTTAGGTCCAAGGTAGCTTCTCCATATGCCACAGTCGACATTCGGAATGCATCCGCGCCCTTAATTTCGTTTTTCACACAAAATTTGATACAGGTTCTTTGATCCATTTTTTTGAATAGGTAAAAATCGAAGACGATCCAAAACACGTGAAAGCAAAGCAGCTGTCAACAATTAAGTGAACATTCAAAATTGCCGAGCTTGTTGGCACAAGTGAGAGACATGACGCCACAAAAGAGTCTAAATTTGAATATACGTAACCCGCGAAAATTCAAAATTCGCGATACTTTTTGAACACACCTCGTATAAGACTTAATTATACGTTCATTGTTCGGAACTTACTCGTTATATGTCCGCTATATACTAGTATTATCTGGTATAACCATGCGTTATGGCACTTATTTAAAGTCATTATGTTAATAACTCCATTTGAGATCTTGATTGCCATTTTAACTAGACTTAAAGTTACTTAATAAAAAATTAGAAAACCACCAGCAAAATATTAAGCATCAGCTATCAGTACTTGGAAAGTTTGAGGAATATTATTATTAATCTTCTGTTCTCTCTGTATAACAAGATGTGGACTTTTTTCACACTTCGGTTGGAATTTAACGTTGGAATTTTAATTTGAAACATATGCACTTGTCTCCCAATTGATTACCTTGACTCACATATATTGCACTTATTTTAGCGGGATGAAACCGCCAGCGACATAACCAAGATGTTCGAACCCACAATCCATGGCGTTGAGACTCTGCCCTCCGGCGGAGGGGGAGGGGGCTCGGACCCAACGAACTCGACACTGACCTTCGAGGCCAGATCGTGTGCCTCTAAGATAGCAAGTGCCCAGGATGGCCAGGTAAATGTTGGCACACCGCCGACCACCACTTCGACCCTGTCGTCATCTTCGACTGCCTCAAGGGATGCGCCCAATAGCAGCAACGACGTGACCATCGGATCCGGCTCCGTGTCGCGCAAGACGAGCACTGCCTCGGAATACACATCGCTGTCGATCGACTACATGCCCGACAGCAACATAACTCCAACGGGTGCAGAGCCCGCGCTGGATGAGATCAAGGATAGATCCAAGCCCAGCTCCCTTGCCATCGCTCGGATGCAAAAGCTTCTGGAGTCGACGGGCAGCGGGACTCCTCGGAGCCTTAATCTGCCCCGGAATCGCCACCTGAAGATCCAAGAGGACCTAAAGCACACTAGAAGCCTGGACGACTTGACCGCAGTGAGAATTACCTTTGACATGCCCAACAAGCCATTGGTGGAGTCATCGGAGGACAGTCAGCCAGCGGCAGTCGAGGCCGAAAGGGCTAAGGATAAATCTGGCCAAGCACAGGCAGCGGGTAACCAGGGAGCCGGAGCTGCAAACACCTTGGAGCAACTCAAGATCGAACTCGAGAACATAACGCATGCCCATGCGTTTGCGTCAGCTGTAGTGGCCTCCATCAACAACCGAGCCCCTCACCAGGCCTCTCCGGCCATGTCATCACTTAAGGCTTCTTCGGCCAATCCACAGACCCAGGAGGTAAGTGCACCAGCAATAAAATGTTTTAGCACAGAACAAGGTACGATTGCAGAGCTCACAATGAGCATTTGAACCCTTTTGGTCATTTCAAAATAAGATTCAGTTGCAGGCCTCTTAAGTAAAGACTCACAGACCAAAATGTATGTATCAGGCAGAAGAAAGCATCACAATATTATTGATTTGCATCTCACAGATAATTTAGCCATTCCGTCTGACCTTATGAACACCTCGATCACAGAGACTACAGGAGCTAGAGATCTTTCGACAACATCCTTTGAATTTATCCTTCGCACGAAGACTTTTTGCTTTAAACTTAAGATAGATCGGTAAATGTTTAGGACAATCTAGGAAAATCGGCAAAAACTCTATTCTTTTTTATATATATCAGCATTTTAGGGGCTGTCCATATATTACGTAATCACTTATAGGGGGGGAGGGGGGCAGAGAAATGATTATGTTTGATTATAGGGGGGGTTTCTGGACAACGGTTACGTAATCATTTTATATCAATATATATGTTAAAAAAAAAATATTTTTATGAATTTATGGGGAAACAAAATGTTTATGATTACGTAATCAACGGGGAGGGAGTTTCTCCAATGATTACTCTTGATTACATAGGGCGGAGGGGGTCGAAAATCAACAAAATTGTGATTACGTAATATATGGACAGCCCCTTATATATACCACCAGTAATGTTTCGTGTCATTTAAGGGGTTACGCCACAACAGATACTTAATGAAATTGATTATTTTTATGGTACTTTCCTTGCATTTTGTACGTTATACTCGGGCACTAGCCTACACCTGCAGTGCTATATTATTTTGCGATTTTCTCAATTCCCCTTTTTATACCCGGTCGTCCAAGCCGAGAATGTATGTAACATGCAGAAGGAGGCAGAGTCGACAGATCTCAGAGACTATAAGAGTTGGAGAGTTATAAGGGCCACGCCCACATCCGCTCTCGAAAGTCTGACAAAAAATTTAAGAGATTTTCGGCTTAAGTAAATCAATAAAATAAATAAAACAAGTAACAAAGCTACAGTCGACTGTGCTCGACTGTGAGATACCCGGTACCTAAACGTTTACGCTTCACACTAAAAGGCAATTTAAAATTGTACATACATTATAATAGTCTACTTCGATACTTTTTCTGCAGTTGGCGCCATTATATCGCACGGCCAAGGCTCGAATGATTGCTAATATCTTCTCTGTTTATCATCTGATTTTACTGAAATTTTCAGGAAACGTCTGCTCTATTTTATTAATTTATTGTATCTGTTAACATTAATCCCAAAATAACAAGTATAGCTTTTTTTACGTTTTTATACCCTTGCAGAGGGTATTATAATTTTGACCAGATGTTTGCAACGCAGTGAAGGAGGCATCTCCGACCCCATAAAGTATATATATTCTTGATCAGCATCACCAGCCGAGTCGATCTAGCCATGTCCGTCTGTCTGTCCGTCTGTCCGTCTGTCCGTCTGTCCGTCTGTCCGTCTGTCGGTTTCTACGCGAACTAGTCTCTCAGTTTTTGAGCTATCGAGCTGAAATTTTCAGCATAGTCTTATTTCTTTAGCACGCAGTATATATGTCGGAACGACCGAAATCGGACTACTATATCCTATAGCTGCCATAGGAATGATGGCGAAATTAATGTAAAAAAAAATTTAACTTCTCTGTTTTTCAACGAATTTCTATAAATTTTAAGACATAGCAGTTTTTTAAGGTTCTAGAATTACGGTTTTAATTTCATTAAGATCGGTCCACTATATCATATAGCTGCCATAGAATCGATCGGTCCATTTATATGAAAATGTAAAATTCTACATGTAAAATGTAAAATTTACAAAATTCGATGTTTTTTCAACATTACTAAAATGGTTCGATTTTCAATGATCCAATTACAGACTGCAAGGGTATACCAACTTCGGTTTACCGAAGTTAGCTTTCTTTCTCGTTTATGATTTTTTAGGGCGGAAGTGGGCGTGACCAAATTCTAAAACAAACTTGATCTGCGTGCAACAAATTCCAATGTTGTCACCAAATTTGGTAACTCTAGCTCTTATAGTCTCTAAGATATGTTGTGTCACACGGACAAACAGACGGACAGACGGACATGGCTAAATCGACTCGGCTGGTGACGCTGATCAAGAATATATATACTTTATAGGAGATTTCTCCTTCTGCCTGTTACATACATTCTCGGTTGGCACTAACTAATAATACCCTTGTACCCTACGGGTACCGGGTATAAAAATTCTGACTTTTTTGAGAATTTGAGTACAATCGGATGATAAACAGGGCAGTTATTAAACAATAAAGTTTTTGTGTATGATTCTTCTTCCGTTTTGGACACCACAAATGCGTTGTGCTCAACATGTCCTTAGCAACATTTGCCTTTTTTGTGTGTTTGTCAACATTTTCATTTTTCCATGGTCATGTGCTATATTTAATTTCACCAACAATGCTTTGGGTACCGGGTATCTCACAGTTGGTAGTTTTCCGATTTGTTTTTTACCTTTGACCTCAACTTACTCAAAATCCGGAGAAAATTAAATTTTAATAATAACATTAAATATGAATAAAAAGTAAAAAGAAAATATAATAATATATATTATATTTTATTCCACTTAGCTTAACAAACCCAACAACACTGTTGGTGGCTCAGCGTCCTCTGTGGGTCAGAACACTCCCAATGCAACATTGACCTCTGCCAGAGGCTCTGGCTCCTCTCTTTACAACTCTCGACGCACTTCCATAGACAACAGCGTGGGCTCCGATGTGCACCTGCATTCGGCCACTAATCTAGAGGGGCCTCCCGCCAGCAGCTCGGATCCGACCCCAACTGACACTACGCCTGGAATAACCATTGGCACTGGCAACGAGAACCAACTGTCCAAGCAGCCCAGCTTGGAGAAGCCACCATCAGCCACCACCATGGTTTCCACCACCGGCAGCGATGCCCCGCAAAGGAATCCCAGCAACGGATCACTCAACCAGAACTCCATAGCGGATTTGGAAAAGAAATTAGCTGCCTTGCGAAATACAGATAACGCCGAAGAGGTAAGGAGCTCGGGAGTTCGGCCTGAACTTGAGGTAAACGTTCAAATTTATACTTGTAATTTACAGCCATCGACAGCCACGTTGTTGGCAGTGTCCAAGCCAGCTGAGGATGCCGCCAACAGCAATCCAAGTGCTCGCAAGATTTCGCGATTCAGCGTTAGTCGCGTGCAGGAGCAGAAGGCTGCAGCTGCAGCTGGGGTGGAGGAGCCTGCACAAGGTCAGCTAAAGATTGATCTGCAGGTGGCAGGTGCAGGCTCTGCGTCGGGTCAAGTGCAGAGCAACAGCTCGGTGCAGAACGGCAGTGTGGTGAACACACCGACCACTGAACTGATAAGCTCTCCCATTCAAGCTGTTCCGCTGGCCATCAACGGGATCCAGTTGATTTACCAGCAGCCCCAGCCGATCCACCAACTTCCCGTAGGCGGGAGCGCCTCCTCCCAAGTGCCCCAAGTGCCCCAAGTGATCAACCAGAATGGCACAACACAAATGCAGCAAATGCCGAACATACAGCCACAGCAGCCACAACAACTTGTGCACCAGAATATGCCGCAACAGGCGGGACTTAACGGTCACCCCACTATGGTCGCTGCCATCCAGCAGCAGTCCATGCAACCAATTCCGCAGCAGCCGCAGCAGCAGAACCAAATGCCACTCATGCCGCAGCAGCAGCCAATCCTGATGCAGCAGCAACAGCAGCCGGGCAATTCGCAGCAATTTAGCTTGCCTGCCACACAACAGCAGCCATTCATGCAAACACAATCCAATCAGCAGCTTCACTCGCTCTCGCTTCCGCCCCAGGTGGTGAGCATGGGCCAGGGAATGCCTCACCAGCTGACTCCCATGCAGTCGATGTCCGCCCAACAGCAAATGATTTCGCAGCAACAGCATCAACTGCAAATGCAGTCGCATATGCAGCAATCGTACAACCAGCAGACGGGAGCACCGCAAAACTTTCAAGGCGCCCCTGTGGGCAATCACTTGCTGCAGCAGGCACCTCTGATGACGTCCCAGCAATCGGCACAGCCCATACAGCATGTTATGCAACCACTTTTTAACGCAGCAGCTGGCGAAGGTAAGCGTACTAGAAATTTCGTAGGTATTTATTTTATTTATTTATATAAAGCTAACAATTGGTTAAAAACTAAGAGCTAACTTAAAATTTGAGCATTTGCTACTGAGGATACCGCTCGCCTGGGTGTATTTACATAAATGTCGTCAAAGAGGTATTATGTATTGTTGTATACATACGTAGTAATTGTTTAATAGAATCAGTAGCTTAGGGAAAGAGTTTTCTGCTTTAGCAAGCAACAAAATAAATAATAAGAACTTGCAATCTCGAAGATCATAGCTTTAACAATACAATAGCCTCGCGAACTAACACTTTTTCTGGCTACAAAACTACTCTAAAAAAATATACATATATATATATATATACATATATATCTCTTTAACGTAAATATATAAATTTGTTTAGCGCTAAGCTTGGGGAAAAAAGTAGCTTCGGTGGGTATCAGAAATTTGTTATATAATATTAGTTTACAGGAAAACACGCTGAGCTCACTGAAAAAAAATTAGGAGAACCGTTTTCGAGATATTCGCAAAAAAAAAAAAATTGTTTAATATAAGCTAACCCGCAGTTTAACCGTGAAACCCGCAGTGTTCGATTCTAGTTCGAATCTGCTCGGCCGGGGCCTTCTTGCCATTTGGCCTAGTGGATAACGCATCGGGACTGCAAATCTAACATGCATAGGTTCGAATCCCGCTTAGACTTTAGATTTATTTTTTTTATTTCATTATTATTAATTTTTTTTTAATATCTATTATATTTATAGTCAACAATGATTTTTTTTATGCCTATTCGATTTTTCGGTTTTAGTTTTTGGTTTTTATTGACCTTCAAAGTCACAGTTCGGGCCGCGTTGTTCTTTGTTACTTTGAATGCTATTTTCAATTTCTTATTTTCCAGCAGAATAGTAAAAGATTGAACATGTTGATTTTTGCAGTTATTTAATGCAATAACTCTATAATGTGGATAAACAAAAAAAAAGCTTGGGGAGCGCGAAGAAAAATTATGTCTACCTTTATGAAAAAGTTTTCATTTTAGATAAAATAAAATTGAATAAAAAAATTAAAAAAGATATTGGAAAAGCTTTTAAGCTATTATACATATTTTTTTAATAAGTTACTAGCGGCCCGGTACGTGCTTCGCTACGTATACAATGAAATATAAATTCACTAATTTAAACAACAAAAAGTTTATTAATTGCTAGCTATTTTAAAATTTAATTAAAAACATTTGGATAAACAATATGTTTTGTTTTTCCATTTTGAGTATAAATAAACAAACGGCTGGGGGTACCATCTCTGGAACACGCAACATAAAGTTGGCCTTGTTGATAGACATCGCAAATGATAACCTCACAGGATATTGCAATCGTTTGAACTCAAATGGCTTATTAGTTGGAATCATAGGAATACGTGGTATAAAACAAACTTCTCCGTTTGATTAATCTGATAAGATAGTAGCTTCAATCAAATTTGGCAATAACTTTATCACTGCCCATCTGGTGCCATTACAAAGTTTTTGTGGATTAATATTTCGCAATAATATAATCAAAGATCCAACTTTCAGATTCAATCAATGCGGTGGCCTTGATATGAATGTTCTTTGGTGCTAAAAAGGCGCGACCTCTCAACCAATGATGATTTCTGTAATGTTGAAGAATATTGGGAAAAACATTTAATCAATTCATCTATTGATTGTGCAATTGTACAAAAATTGTTCGGTACAGCGATCAATCCGTCGGTACGGTCGATTTGTATTTTGTCATCACCAATTTCTAACAATTGTTTAGAAAACTCATGGGCAGCTGGATCATTTTGTAGGTGAACACGCATATTAATGTTCAATGCCAATTTTTTTACATATGTATCTCCAAAGAACTGATGACTTCAAACAGGCATTTATTTCATCAGCAGGAGTCTATCTAGGTTTGACGAAAATCCCCTGACAGTAATATCAAAGCACCACCAAAAAGCTGTTGATTACCACGTAAATCTTGCATTGTTCGATTAAATGCTTCATGTAATTTTTTATTTGCCATTGTACACTCATCCCATAAAATAATTGATGTTGATCACAAAACTTTAGCCATAGCGGAATTTCTCAAAATATTGCAAGTCGGAGTTTCAATCACCTGTACATTCAATGGCAATTTTAATGCCGAGTCAGCGGTCCGACCACCATTTTTTCGAAAACACATTCCATGTGGAATAATAAGGCACTTCACAACATAACACATTTGTCGCAAATGTATCAGTTTCGCATAATTTGAAAAAAGCGGTCAAGGTAGTTGCTGGTGGTTGTGCTGCTCTTTCCAATACATTTGTGTCATTAAAATAAAAACGTTGGCCATTCTCAAGACGCACGGCCCAGTGAACAACCACAGGATGCCTTTGTGTATTGGAAACGACATAATCCTCCAGACTGCTTTATTACTACTAATAGATTGATACTGAGTAATTTCATCATGTCTATTATCACCAGCAACACCAAAAACAGCCATATTGCTTCCTTTATTTACATACTTGCAAATATATTTAATGGATAATACTGAATTACAGTGCTCCACATATATATGGGCACTGAACATTTTCGAAAATAATGGACAATACGGAACCACCCAACGATTATCAACTTCAACGTCCTGGCTACGAATTCTAATGGTTGCCGTTTTGCCATTATTATTAGATCCGGTCGACCATATTTTCGTACATAAAAACATTGCGTCTTATGCATATTCGTTCAAATGACGTGGGCTACCAATATACGATTCAAGCAATAAAGTTAAACGTCCAATGTCATGAACATTAGCATCATTCGCTATCGCATCTTGCCAATTAATATATTCTTCAGATCTTAATTTTGCTTGGTTAAAACGAATAAAATTAGGACGTTCAGTTTCTATTTTGGCATACATATCAAAGATGTACTGATGAAACAGTTTACCATATTTTAATAACAAAATTTGGTTCTTGTGGACGAACCATCATTCTATACGAATAAAAATTCATGGTACGATTTCTTTTCTGCACTTGCTGACCTAAAAATAAGTCAAAAATGTGACTTTAGAAAATAATACAAATGAAATGTCAACACATTGAAAATTGGTACATTTTTACCTGTTTGTGGATCAATCATTGGTATAAAAAAAAGTATCGCTTTATCTCGTCAAGCGCAGCGTAAAGTCGTCCTTTCGTCGCCTCTTCAGTTTAGGGAACAAGAAAAAGTCACAGGGGGCCAGATCTGGGGAATACGGTGGCTGCGGCATCATTAGTGTGTTGTTTTTGGCCAAAAAGGCGCGCACAAGCAACGATGTGTGAGCAGGGGCGTTATCGTGGTGGAAAAACCAATTTTTGTTCTTCCACAAATCCGGGTGTTTCTGGCGGATTGCTTCGCGCAAATTGCGTATAACTTTCAGGTAATATTCCCTATTGACCGTTCTACCCTGTGGCAAGAACTCATTATGCACCACGCCCCTGCAATCGAAGAAAACTGTCAGCAAAACTTTCACATTCGACCGAACTTGGCGCGCTTTTTTCGGTCTTGGTTCTTGCGGCAGCTTCCATTGATGATTGAGCTTTGGTTTCCACGTCATAACCATAAACCCACGATTCGTCACCAGTTATGACCCTCTGGAGCAGGTCTCCAGATCTCTCCGCGGACAGATCTCCATCTCATAAGCAATGTTCATGCGGTGCTGTGTTTGGTCGCAATTAAGCAATTTTGGTACGAATTTCGCGGCGACCCGTCTCATGCCCAAATCATTGATAAAAATAGAATGGCACGAGCCAATCGATATGTTTAGGTCCTCGGCAACTTCTCTAACGGTGATTCGACGATTGGCCAATACCATATTTCTCAACTTCATTAATTTTTTCGTCTGTTGTTGAAGTGCTCGGGCGTCCGGCACGCTCTTCGTCGTTCACATCTTCGCGGCCTTCTGAGAACATTTTGTACCACCGATAGAAGTTGCTTAGGTCCACGATAGCTTCTCCGTATGCCACAGTCAACATTCGGAATGCATCCGCGCACTTAATTTCGTTTTTCACACAAAATTTGATACAGGTTCTTTCATCCATTTTTTTTGTTGAAAAGGTAAAAATCGAAGACGATCCAAAACACGTGCAAGCAAAGCAGCTGTCAACAATTAAGTGAACATTCAAAATGGCCAAGCTTGTGGGCATAAGTGAGACACATGACGCCAGAAAAAAATCTAAATTCGAATATACGTAACCCGCGAAAATTCAAAATTCGCGATACTTTTTGAACACACCTAATTATTATATTTTCTAACTCATAGCTCTGGTTTTTAAGATTCTTTAGCTGTCCGTTTTTGTATCCGATACAAGTAGAGTAAAAGAGTTGGTGAAGTGTAAATTGGATTTACTTTAGAATAAATACCCGCTTACTGTGCCAGTACAGGGTATAAAACAAGTCTCACTGAGACGAGCTAATAGTCACGAGTGGGTCAGCCAATACGGTTGGCTTTTGTGCTCATGACTTTTTGGGTGGTTTTTGTTGTCCTGTTTTTAGCTTGACATTCGATTTAATATTACCTCATCTGTTTTGCAGTTACCGAAGAGCCTGTATCTCTAGCAGCTACGCATCCTCATTTGTTGCCGAGTGACATACAGTCTGTAAGGAGCCCACGTTTCTTAGTTGGTTTTCTTGAAATTAAAGCAACAAATTTATTTTCTCTTTAGGACATAAAGCACAACCTAGACTCTCTAGTCAACCAATTGTGCAATACGAGATTGGGTACGAATCAGCACCAACGGCTGTTGCTGTTACGCCAGCGACAGCTCATCGAAGAGGACGAGTTGCGCCTAAAACATTATGTGGAATACGAAAAGTTTCAGAAGGCGCTGCGCCAATGTAAGATGCAGTATTCTTCGTAAACAAAGAAAAACAGTCTAAACAGTCTTATTTTTATAACATTTTCAGCTATTAGCACAAACGTTCCAGCGGCTGCCGCTTACTATTCACCCGCTGCCGCACAGCTTCCGACTAACTTGACAGCTCCAGGAGCTCCGTCCTCATCAAATCCAACATCCACAAGCTCCGCCAACACATAAACATAACTGCAACTGCAACTGCTAACTGTTTTGATTCACGCACGCACCTTTGACAAGCCATACCAACAGCAACAGCAACAGCAACAGCAACAGCAACAGCACTACTCTATTTTCTCAGCAATATAATTCGCTCGAGTGTGAGAATGTGAGAATGTCGATATGGAGGTATATTTTAAGTAAAAAGTATAAAGTTGTCGAATGTCACGGGGCTGTCTGTAAATATTAGTCAAACGCTTCTTGTTGATATGCCATTCATTCTTTTATAATTTTCCTTTTCCTTTTTGTTTCACTTCCTAATTTCAACTTCCTAATTTCCTATTTCCGATCTTGGCTTTCGTTTAATTGTTTAAAATAAATATTACATTTTTAGGAATTTTTTAAGGAAATTGTACATTTTATTAGTAAAAAAAAACTGTAAATAAACATTTCGATAATGTAATAATATAACAATGCTTATAGGAATATTACATAATAGTCATCATTTATCTAAAGTGATGTATAAATACTGCGTAGTTACTAAATAAATAACTTATTACCGAACTGTTTTCTTTATCACTTTGCAAGACACAGATCTAAAAAATGGAAGCAGTCTTCAAAATTCAGCCACATATCCAGCCACACACACACATATAAATCACCAATCATAAATCATTTTCATATCCCAGCGGAATGTTAATGATTTTCAAATAAACGTATGCTTTATACCTTCTTGAACTCGGCAAAAAAACGGCGCTAAATTCTAATAAAGTGAAAAAAGGGACAAATATGGATTTAAAAGATTAAATTCTGGTTTAGCACAATGGGAAACAAAAATGGACAGCTTATACATATTATTGGTATTTAACTGAGACGAAAGCGTAAGTATATTCTATATCTTTATCGGCAACAACAGCGTTGGTCTAGTCCAGGGGTGCTCAAAATTGCCTTACGGTTGTGCCCTTACCAACACAAGCAAAAGAATACACACGCACACATGTATCGACGCCGTTTTATTGCATCAAAATTAACACTGAGAGAAAAAAAAAATTTAGTTAAAAATACAAATTATTTTGCTTTCTTTATTTCGTTATTTTATATTAAAAATTAAAGTTGATTTAGGAAAGTATCACTCATTTTAACGACACGCCAAAGAAATCCAATGAAATGCACGTGTCGGTGGTCCACAATAAACTAAAATCAGACTTAAATCAAATTCTATCAAAAACGCAACAAAAAAAGTGTCAGTGCAGAGCCGAGAACAAGACAACAACACTTTGCATTGTGAGTTGAGGATAAAAAAAAAATGCAATGGAATTGTTGTTGGCTTTTCTCGATACGTACAGCTACACAAAGAGGAGAAAAAAAGTTCTATGGAATTGTTGTTGGCTTGCCTCGCTACGCAGAAGAACTGGCGTGTGCCCTAGGGAAGTATGGCGTGAGCCGCTCCGTATGCTATGTGCCAAAACAAAAACAAATGTGCTCGTGTGCCATAGCATTGAGCACCTCTGGTCTAGTCGTATCCAGTATAATAATAAGACAATCGAATGTTACTCAATATGTAACTTTTGTTATGCCTTTTAACTTTCAAAGTTGATCGGCCAGCTTATCCCTTTCGACCCCAACTTTTTCCCTGCGGAGATCTATGCTGTTTGGCAGGCGACCAAATTGATATATACCCTGGGTGACAACCCAAGCAGCTCTAAAAGCTCTCGCATCGAACACAGTAAAGAGCAAACTAGTCCGAGACACAGTTATGGCACTGAACCGATGTCAACCGCATTTAATCAGACTTGGCTGGGCACCAGGACACATGGGTGTGCCCTGTAACGAGGCAGCTGATGAGTGCGCTATATCCGGCTCAACACCATCAAGTCTCGGTGACTGTCAGAAAGAACTCGAGGGTACCACAAGGACTGCGGCCTAACTCAGATATAAACCAAGGATTTGGATGTGGGAATCCGAAGACAGGTCTATATGGACTTACATTAATACATTTTTCAATAATCAGTGAGGTATTATCATAAATATTAAGGAACATGGGATCCTGTCGGTTTTTGTGTATTTGTTGTTTAGTGCCCCCAATGTTGCATGATCACATCTTCAATGGGTAAAGGGTATACAAGTCTACATATCATATGTATGTATAATGACTAAGTTTACTATCATCGTACACATTTTTGCTACAAGTTAATATAAACCGTCTAGACCTCAAAATTTTAATACCATTTGAAGCATTTTTTATAACAACAATTATATATTTGTATACATCTGGATTTGCTTATGATAGTTTGATATTTTTCAAGTACAAGAATATAATACAAAATGTTCTAGCCATTCTACAATTTCTGAAAGAGTTTCAAGGCACAGTTATCAATATATTTTATTTGTTGCTTCGAACATTAATCTGAAATTAGTAATACAGAATGCGAGAACACTCAAGGTAAAGGAAAGAATAACAAAACACGTGAAACGAATGCATTAAAATTAGACGACAACATCCATAGTGTCTTTGATCTCATTGCCCCACTCGCGGGCCATAATCATGATTTCATTCATGGACAGCTTGGGTCCAATCAGCGGGTTCAGCTGCGTCATGTAACAGCACAGCCAGCTTTAATGAAAAAACGTCATTGATAAGTATGTTGGGAAAGTCAAGTGGGAGAGTGCGTATTAGGCCAAACTATGCGTTGGCGTACTTACAATAGCCAGCAGGTTGATGCAGTAAGCATAAGGCAGCATTGAGTTACCCTGGAAACAGTTCAAATGCTCAGTGACAGTTTCACTAAAGTTAAACAAATAACTTACCCCTTGTTGGGACCTCGGGCGAAAAAGGGGCAGATAATGCCAATGAACGCCCAAATGCAGGTGATAGCGATCGGAGGAATCCACTCGGAGTTCATCTTGCTGGCTCAAGGATGGGCACGAGCTGGTTTAATGAAAACTAAAATAAAGAAGGAGGAAAATGCGATCACGAATCTTTTCTCGAGTAAAATATCACATGACAGACATGGGACTCAGTATGACCGCATCGATACCAATACAAAATACTATCTGTCCAAACAAAAAATACCTTTTTTTTTATATAATTATTTTGTGTGTTTTATTTGTTTTGTTTAAAACATCTTTCTTCTTAAACAAAGTATACGAAAACTTACATACATTTAATTAATAAAATGTGATATTTTTTTGTATTAAAGATAGAAAATAATGACCTGTTTCGAAAGCTACGTACTGAGACACGCGAAGTGTTCCTAAGCATTGAGTCAAAAGCGAGAGGTCAATAGTCACCCTCTCGCTCTATCGCACTGCTTAGTAACACTTTTCGCTTGTCTGAGTACGTAGCTTAAGCAGTGAGAGAGAGTGAGAGGTCAATAGTCACCCTCTCGTAACACGTTTCCTCGATCTGAGTACTAGGCTTTACTAATAAGACTACTAAATTCTGAAATAAGCTACATTTTTGGCAATAGGTTGGTAATTCTATTATGATTAATAAAAAACGTATCTATGTAAGTTGTTGTATATTTTGTTTTAGAATAACTTTTCGACGTGTCGCGCTTCGGCAGCCGTGGGGATATTGTGAAATTAAAAAAAAACCGTGAAGGCAAGGCGCATTATATGAGATTTAACACATAAAAGACATTTTAATTGTTTTATTTTATACAATTTTATTTGAAATTATTTTATTGGCAGCGATGGCGTTGGCGCCACTATTATGTGCCTTTAACTCCATTGCGGCGTATTACATTAATAATACGCCCAATCAAATGCGTTTGAATTAATTTCTCTTTAAAAGTTTGTTTTCAAAAGACAGATGGAAATACAAGTCTGTGTGAACGATTTTGACCGATTTTTAACTAGAGGTGGAGAAACATCGATGAAAAGATCGATGCATTGATGTTTTTAAAATGTTAGGGAACATCGATGTTTTTATGGGGAACATAAAACATGTTTTTATGGGAAACATCGGTTTTTATCACATCAATACAGTAGTGGAAAAAACTTTTAATTTATTTTTGAGGAAGATTTTTTTCTGTTTTCTTGAAAACCTCGATGTTTTTATGAAAACATCGAAGAACTTCGAAAACTTTGATGTTTTTTGATTAAACATCAAAAACCAAGGATGTCCGCAAACATCGATGTTTCTCCGCTCACGGATTATTTTCATCGATGTTAGCACTAGACTTTAAAACGAACTATCGATATTACAGCTATCGAAATTGAAAATTTACCATTTATCCCATCACTAGCCTACGACTCAACTTACGCCATTGATTTTCTACAGCGGATTTTACGAAAACGATCGTTAAAATGTTCCAAAACAGTGCTGCTCGCCTTCTAGTGCCCGCTATCCGTAGCGCCATGCAGAGCCGTTGCCAGTCGGTCGTTTCTGGCCCACCAACAAAGCACGTCTCCACCGCCGTAAGTTTCCTGCTCCTGGTTGCATAACGCAAATGTGTCTTTCCGGAGTGAAAACCCCAATTCCTAGACACCAAGTCTTAATTGCTATTATTTTATTTGCAGGAGAAAGTTATCCTGGGCGGTGGCATGTGTGCTGCGTCTCTTTTCATCCCTGCGTGGGTGCTATACCACATTCGGGATTACAAGGGCGAGAAGTAATCTTGCTCCACCAGACATATAGTTAATGCCCATGTAAAGTAAATAGTGTCGGTACATGAATTGTTTTCGAAAAAAGGAAATAAACAAAAGTTGATTGTATCTGCAGTAGACTTGAGTTTTGTATGGTAGATTGCTTTGATTTAATGATGTGTATAAGTCCAATCCCTGATTGGTGACTCGAGCCCGAGACACTTTATAATCAATGGAAATTTCAAGATGGATTGGCTTAGAGAGACTTAAGCCTCGGAATATCCTCCAAGGTTCCAAACCTATTTAGACTTATTATATTTAGCGAAATCGGCATATTTTTATACCAGGTACCCATAGGGGTACTGGGGTATTATCACTTAGTGTCAACTGAGAATAAACAGCGGCTCACAGCTTAAAGTATGCAGTGCATAGCGTTGAAACTACAGTGGAATCCGGTTATAGCGACTTTCAAGGGACCGACGATTTTACGTCGTTACACCCGGAAGACGCACTAGCCCAAAGGAGCAAAACAATTTTTTTTAATTTAGTTAAACAAGAAATGTGCGTGAAACTCTCGTCATTAAAAGTTGAATGGACAGATCTATTCAGAATTTCTGCAGCCTTAAATTCCTCCATAACGCTAGGTTCTGACATTTCATTTTGATCTTCGACGTTGTCATCGCTGTCTTGTTCGTCATCTAAAATTTTTTGAACACTACTGTCCTCGGACGGTTCCTCACAAACCGACACACCATTGTCAATAAGAACATATTCACCCAGTTCTTTCTCTGAAATCGGTAGCTGATTTTTCAGAACTCTTGCCCAAACCGATAAACGAATGTCATCTCCGATCTCAATATCATTTGAGAATAAGCTGCTGGGACCATCTAAATTTTCTTCAGTATTTATTTTTTCGGCCGGTCGCAATAGCCGGTTGAATTGTGAAAAATCTCGTCGGCATAAGCGGTTTATCACTAAATGCGGAAACGTACTAAGCGAAGGCCCTTCGAGTTTTCGTCGCAATAACCGGACGGACGCTATAAGCAGAGTCGGTATAACCGAATTCTACTGTATAAGGAATAATGGAATAACCAAGATACCAAATAAAAGGTAAAATTGTCTAGAATAAAATTACAAATTCATTATATGTCAATAATTGCCTTAAATTAGGAAAATGCTGCCTATTTGTATCTTACATCATATTTTAGACTGCCTAAAAAAGTATAAAAACATGATAAAAACAAATTTGATTGGATGTGGAAGGTAATGTTGTTAGCCACATCCTTAAGCCTTTTCGGCATGGGTTCAACTAATTTTTAAGTGACTTTTTTAGTGATATGTTTACCCACACCCTAAGCTGTGCTCCATTTAGGTCATTTTTGCCCGGAATGTGGCGTCTTCGAATATTGACCATACGTTTTTGAAAATTTTGAGTTCTCTGAGTCTGAACCGGTGGATCCACTAGCTGCGGGAAATGACAGACGAGTCCAGACCGCACGTTGCCATCCTTGCTCTTCAGGCGATTACCTTGGTACTAACGAAATATGGGTTTTTTCCCAAGATCCTTGAAACTTTTGAATCAAAAAGTCCTATAATATTCGAAGGAACATTGTCTTGTTCATAACATATTTAATAAAAACTGATTTCCCAGGCCCGGCTGCCGACATACTTACGCTTACGCCCACTACGCTGCGACCGCCTTGCCTTACAATGGTATTAATATATCCGGCTTAAGCTCAGTAAAGGACTTTCGCTTATGCAATGCTTACGTTAAGCTGTGAGCCACTGTATGTATATTCTTGACCAGTCAATTCAGCCATCTCAGAGACTTTAAAAGTCAATAACAATATTCCTATCTGTTACACGCAGAACACGCCATTTTCGATTAAAAAAAATTAAATAGGTATGAAATAAATACATTTATGCGGACGTGTAACATCCTCATTTGCTTTGGCAGCACAAATTGGTATTGGTCAAAATGGCATTTAAATAGCTTGGTATTATTTTTTTGGAGTGCGTGACCAAATTAGCAATGCTGTACACTTAAATATAATTAAATAAATAAATAAATAAATTAAATTTAAACTTCTCTCAGAGGCCATGTGCAATTTTTTATATGTATTTCCACTTGAAGCATAATTTGAAAGGGCTTACAAATGATTTTTAATGGGTATATAAAGTTGTTAAACGAGCTTATAAGCTATAATCATAGATGCGTTTTATTTTTTTTGCGAGTCCTTGGCGTCGCCCTTTTTATCCTTGTCCTTGTTAAGCGATCCGACAGCATCGCGTACAGCCTCAGACTGGGGATCAACACCAGGCAAATTCTCTAGCACACTTTGCAAGAAAGCCGGATCACCGATAACCTCCGAATAGTCCTCGTCCACGTCCATTGGAGCATTGGCCTCATCAGTCTTCGGGCGCTTTGCTTGTTGGGTGACCGTATCGTCGGGAGCATCCTGCATGGACATCTGCATGGCAAAAGCGATCTGTTCCTCCTCGGTCATGTTGGCAAAGTCTGGCAAGTTGTCCTCGGGAGTTTCGGTGGACAACGCTAGGGCCCGTTGCAGCATGGCCTCCTCAGTGTTGGCCTCGTTGTTTGATGCGGCACTCTCCGTATTGCCAGGAGCGGAGCCACCACCAGCATCACCGCCAGTAGGTGCAGCGCTGTCGGTGTTAGCACGACGCTGCTCGCTCTCTTGGCGCTGGCGCTGCTCCTCCATAGACACGCGCAAGGCGAGAGCAAGCTCGGGATCTTCATTAGGATCAACTCCGAATTCAAAGACATTGCCACCCAGGCCAGCGCCACCCAAGCCATCTTCGCCTTGGATAATGGGCGAGGAAAGCAATGCATCCGACAGAGCAGAGCCTCGGGGTACACTAACCAAATGAGAGCCAGTGCCATCCTTCCCGTTCAGGGCGTTGATGAAGGCGGTCAGCGTCTCGTTGTTATTGCCGTGATCACCAAAACTGACAATATCTACGTTAACCTTCTCCTTCTTGAGGCGCTTAGCCTGCTTCACCAGATCCCCTTCCTCGTGATTTATGGGCGACCCCACAAAGACCACGATACGCATCTTGTGATTCTTGCCTTGACGATGTTTTAGCACTAGGTGGGCAATACGAATTCCGGTTAGGAGGTTAATCTCGCCCTTTGGCTGGATAAGATGCATTTTCGAAAAGATCCGTCCCACATCGCTGGTGAGCGTAGCCAGCACTTCCACGGTGCTGGGTGTTAAAGAAAACCAATCATTATAAGGTCATCCGCTGCATCACACTTACTTGGACAGAGTCATCAGCCCAACGTTGTTCTCGGGATTCGATCGCAGCTTGGTAAGGCAGACCAGATTGATGCCATCTTTCTGGACGTTCAGACGGGTAGGAAAGTAGTCTCCGTTGCGCTGATAATCGCTGTTATCAAAGCTGGAAACACACAAAATATGAGCCCGAGGACATACTACATTGCAAGCAATACGATAAAACTTGCAGGTCTTCAATTTCTTTGTAAATTTACCATATCATAGTACTCTCCAGAACCATTTTCGTATTTTTGCTTGTCACTTTGCCACTGAACTGAAAATTTGACAGGGCTGCCAGACTGTTTTTAGGTAAGTCAATCGGGCCTATCGGTATTTTTCTGGTATGAATTATTATTTCAGCATGTCGCGTTTTATGAAATTTTTTTTAAAGGCACTATTATTTTATTTGCTATTCTGTTCAAAAAAGCCTAGTACTCAGATCGACTTTAAGTTTTAATAGGCAGTAATACAGAAGCTGGTGGTGGACGGTCGATGGTAGGTGGTGCAATGAGAACCCGAATTCCATTTTTCAATATCTTCTCA
Source organism: Drosophila tani (assembly GCA_008042535.1). Taxonomy (NCBI): domain Eukaryota; kingdom Metazoa; phylum Arthropoda; class Insecta; order Diptera; family Drosophilidae; genus Drosophila; species Drosophila tani. The sequence goes on along the minus strand of VNJO01003233.1, from coordinate 49,938 downwards.
TGGTTCCCCCGAAAATTACTTTACAGCTGATTAAACAAAAAATTAAATGAATTGGACAACTGAGCTATCCAATTACTTCTGAATATGTGGAATATCGAAGCAATTCGTGGTGTTTTCTAAAATATCTATATTTAAGTCTTGTATTAACATTGAAGAAAAAATTCCGTGAGCGAAATATGTAAAGAGCTGCCAGGATCAAAAATATACACAACTGTGATTTCGTAAGCAAAATATGTAAATATGTATATCAATTGTATTCATTTCGCGCGGATGATATTCGTTGTGACTTCTCTAACCGCCCGTTACATAACCAAAAATGTACGTAACAACCATAAAGTTTTAACTTAAAACATTTAAAAATAACAAAAAATATAAATAAGTTATGTAGGAACTTTAAGATAAATAAAAATTTGTGTGTAATTTGACAATGTGGTTTAGCCATTTCCATCTGTCTCATAATTTTACTCACACAGCTTTTGGTTGCGGATATCTTTTTATTTCTTCTTCACTTACATATGAACTTAAACATTGCATTTTAGAAACGTTGACCTTGGTTCAAGGAATTAATTCAAAACATTAAAAGAAGTAACATATATAAAAAAAGGGCAATTATATATATTATTTCGGCTATGAAGATTACGCTAAATCCGATCATTAAGCTCATTATGCCACCTGTTAAAGCTTAAAAAAGAAAACAAATTTTATTAATATTTTTAAAAATTATTTTAAGAAAATATACTACCCATATATTCGGTTGGTCCAGTATATGAAGTCCTCACGCTACTTCTAAAATAATTGTCTGTGTGGAAAAAGTTGACTACTGCCAGATTTTGTCGTATATAATCACTTGACAAATTTAACATATAATCGCTTTGAGCTTTAACGTTCTTTTGACTAAAAGGAGTGGTAAAAGCATCCGGAAAGAAAATCAAATCATGGCAGCTGGTCAGGCAGAGCTCTTTGCAGTGCGAACTATTAACGTCGAAGATCTCTAGTTCGGCCTTATTCAAGCAGTCGAAATGGATCACATCACAAACTGAAGCATTAGGATAAATTAGTGGTAAATAATACGGAATACAATTGCACGATCTGAGAAAGAACAGAGAGTCGCACTCTGCTTCACAATTTCGCCGAGTGTAATACCGATAAAAGAGTAATTCTTGTTCGTCGCTAAAAATACACTGTCGCTTAGTCCTGTGAATATTTCGGATATTAGGTAACGCCTCAATGCTCCTTGCAATTATGCGAAAGCTTGTCTGATGACCAATCATTACGGGCAATCCGGATTCTTTTAAACGCGGTTGATCAATGGGATTATAGAGAAGCACCTAGGTTATTAATTGATTTATTATATGTTTGCTGCATTATGAAGTACAACTTCTTCGAAATATCCAACCTTAAATCCCTGACCATTTGTGGAGGAGCAAAAGTAGTCATCGACGTGACCGTTTAAAATAATTTGAAGTCCCATAGCTGTTCCAACGCCGACTCCGGGACGGGGATAATAACTGGAAGGTAATCTCTTAGGATACCCTGAAATGGGATCCCAATCGACGGCAATATCTGCAAACCTATCCGATGATGTGTAGTCCCGAATGTATGGTGACCTTAAGCAAAGTGATTTTATGATGAATAAGTTGCAAAATTATGGATAATAAGTTCTATGACATAAAATTGGAAAGGACAAGGCTTGACCGACTCTGAAGTAGAAACAGACAAAGAAATAGGAAATGCTGCCTACTGTTTAAAACAGGGGTCGGCACCCAGCCATACACAGTGTATAGGACGCTGCCGACCCCTGGTTTAAAACCAGACAAGGTAAAACAGATTTGGAATAGTTTATGGAGTCTCACAGTGTTACTGTCATTATGTGCTGTATATTGCAGCAATTGTTACACAGAAAAATATTATTTTATTACTTACCTGAATTTGTATAGGTAATAAGGATGCAAAAAATTAAATATACAACACAACCCTTCGTCGACAAATATTTCTCTGAAGATATCGGAGCAAGGAATTTTTTCTTGGTGAAATGTGCACGATACTATTAAATCCTCACACTTTTCAGATATATTTTTTATGAAATTAGGAAAGCTTTCATTCGAATGCTGAATTTCCATATACTGTGAGTAATTACTGTCCTTATAACAAGTCTTCTGTAACATAGCGTATCCCAGCGATCCCCTAAGAATTATTATTATGTTAATAGTTTTAAAATGTGTTTATATATATGTACATACTTACGGTTTCAATAGCTCTACTTTAGATTTTTTTGCCTGGTTCATATTACAAACCGTTATAGCAGGAAAAGGAATCTGGTCTATAGGAGTCATTGTAGAACTGACTGCAAAAATAAGAAACCAAAGAAAAACATGTAAAGTAAGTATGTTAATTAAATTGATTTTCGATGCTGACTTACTTCCAATTATTACTGGAGTGTCTTCCCATTTATTGTAAATTCCGACGGCTAAGTTTATGGACACGAATACCACAAAAGCAGAAATGATTATAAAATAAATCTTTATCCAACATGCGAAATTATTATCACCGATAATGTATTTAAGTACTTCTATTGATGTATTTCCAAGAAATCTTTTCTCTGATTTTTGACATATGTTCAATATCCTTGCATTAATATCTTTTAACACACTCATGTTTGTCTTTAAGACTTGCGCGTCTGTCTTTTTAGACGGGTTAACGAATAATGTGCAACCGCAGGTTTGGCCTAATTACTTGAAGCATTTAGAGTACTTCGTTTAATTACACTGGTCAACAAATTATTCGCTCCCTATTGATTAATTTTTTTAAATTCTTAAAATCTCTATAAATCTATTTAGGTTTTTATAAGGATTTACAGTTGCCTGTTAATTTCGTATCTGGCAGTTATTATTCTCAAAAGAGAACTCGCCTTTTTAAAAAAAAGTTTGTCTAATACTGTACTGATTAATGCAGCGTCATTAGTGAAACTAATTACTGGAATCTTCAAACCCTCCCACATGGATTGAAATAAAATGGCTGGTGGAAATAAAAAGAATTAGATTCTTAGGTAATCACCTATAGGGGCGGAGGGGGTCATCGAAATGATTATGTTTGATTATATGGGGAGGGGGGGTTATTGGACAATGATTACGTAATCATTTTATATCATAATATATGTTAAAAAAATTATTTTAATTTATGGGGAAACAAAATGTTTATGATTACGTAATCATAGGGGAGGGGGTTTCTCCAATGATTACTCTTGATTACATAGGGGGGAGGGGGTCGAAAATCATCAAACTCGTGATTACGTAATATATGGACAGCCCCTTAGCTATTAAACAAAAAACATCGATGAAAAATAACATCGAAGTTTTTAGATGTTTTCAAAAAAACATCGATCAAACATCGATATATTCGATAGTGATAGTCGAAACCATCGATACTATCGGCAAAATAAAATTGGTTACAAAAAATGTTATTTTGCTTTAACAAAGATTTTATGTTATAAAAAATTTGAAAGAAATTTAATAACATTACTGTCTATATCGATTTATAAAAAGATAGGTTTTGATATTAATGAATAACAATTAAATAAAAATGTTTTGGTCCGTTCTTAAGAATATAAAAATGTAAGATTATATTTATTTTTATATTATATTTCTTGGCAAAAACTTGTAAATTTTACACGAATTCACTGATTTGCTGCTAACGCGATGTATCGATGATGAAAAAAAAACAATCAATAGTGACGCGATAATATCGATAGTATCGTCGATAGTTTTACAGCTCTAGTACTGATCAAGAATATATATACTTTATGGGGTCGGCAAATATCATGGCAATGTCATAATAATGTTCAAGAGTATAGCAAATAAGAAAGCTATCCGTGTTTTTTTTTTTTTTTTTTTTTTTTTTTTTTGATTTGATATAAACAATTAGGTTTTTTTTTAATAGGGTGGTTTTTGGACAATGATTATTTTTAAAGATACTGGATTCAAATTAAATATATACGAGCCTTTATTTTATTTATAGCAATACATTAAAATTTCATCCAAATGAAACCCCTGAATTTTATAGCTGTCATAGGATTGATAGGGCCAAATTAGTCGCTTTTGTTGTTTTTAAAGATATGGGGCTAAAACCCTAATGATTCCTAATTTGTATTATAGCAATACATTCTAAATTTCTTAAATTTATCTGCAGGGGTATATAAACTTCGACTTGCCGAAGTTAGCTTCCTTTTTTGGTTTTTTTGCCAGCAAAATTATTTTGTCGATTTTACTACTTGCCCAGTAGTAAAATTCCGACTTTTATTGATTTTAACGGATTGTTATGTGTGTGATTTTCAGTGTGGCTCACTTTGGTCACACTACACAAGCGAAAAAAATTGTGAATGTGAGTTCATAAAACGACAAAGTGAACCATTTGTAAGTGATTTGGGGTTAAAAAGCTTAGACAATAAGTAATTGCTATGTCGTTAAGCACTCGAATAAGAAATTTGGAAAATAGCTTACAGTTAATGGGACTTTTTGGATATCCAAAAGCATTAATCCTTAAATTGCCTTTAGAAAATTATATATGTACTATATACATACATATGTATGCACATGCATACTGACTTTCGCATATTTAGCTGATGCTAAGAAAAAAAACTAATGTATCATGTATACTGCTGCACGCAGTGGTTATGTTTGTACATCTGTGCGTATGTACGCAGTTGTTGTGTCTGTTGGTACATACGTACAAATGCATGCAGTGTTAAGGTAAGTACGCACAAATGTACATACATACATGCAGGAACAAAAATGAATGCACACATTGCGAAGAATTCGAAGGCAGAGCTAATGAATAACACTCGCTTTCATTTTTAGGTCATCGTTGAGAGTTGTCAGATTTGTAAAATCAAAGCCTTTTGCAATTATATAGCAAAATGAGTGCCGTCGCAAGCAGCGATCCAGCCTTCAGCGGCATGGCCCTTGGCCGGAGTCAGACCATTTGCCGCTACTACGTGCGGGGCATATGTCGGTTCGGGGAGCTCTGTCGCTTCTCCCACGACCTAAGTCGGGGCCGTCCGGAGTGCGAGCAGCAGCGTGCTGAGGCTGTCCCAGCAGAGATCCCACGGCCCAGCACTAGCTGCAGCGGAACCACCAGCCAGCAGCGGAACTGGGCGAACGCACCAGTGTTTGTGCCCAGCCAGAAGCGAATTCCTCCTGCCAAGGAACAGAACGAGATGTCAGAGGCGGAGGCGAAGGCGGTATCGGACGTGGAGACCGCATCGGGCGTCGTTGAGTTTCATCCCGGTGTCTCCTGGGCCCAGATTGTAAGCGGGCCTACGTTCGACGTTACTTTGCTCAAACCTGCTTCCTTGGACGAGGTCTGCCCGTACGAAAGCCCGTGCGTCTGGGGCGAGCATTGCCCGTACCGTATCCACATGGAACTGTGCGAAATGTGCGACCAGTATTGTCTACATCCCACGGATCAAGCCCAGCGCAAAAAACACAACCGCGAATGCCTGCAGCAACACGAGCAGGCGATGGAGCTCTCATTCGCCATCGCCAGATCCAAGGACAAGACGTGCGGCATATGCTTCGACACGATCATGGAGAAGGCTGGACGGGAAAAGCGTTTCGGAATCCTGCCCAATTGCAACCATATATTCTGCTTAGAGTGCATTCGCACATGGCGCCAGGCCAAACAGTTTGAGCATAAAATAACGCGGTAAGTGACGGGAAATTATCTAAATGCTTTATCTCTTTCGGAATGAAATACCAATCGCATTTACTTTTTGCCACTTTTTGCTAGTAAAATAGTTTCAGCTCTTGTTTGCATAGGGGTTAACTTTTTCAAGACTTAAAAAGTTCTAAGAAGATTTAAATTATTAAATTAATGTAAATTAAGTCAACTGGTTATATTATCATTTTTATACCCGGTACTCATAGGGTACAATGGTATTATGGGTTAGTGCCAACCGAGAATGTATGTAACAGGCAGAAGGAGAAATCTCCGACCCTATAAAGTATATATATTCTTGATCAGCGTCACCAGCCGAGTCGATTTACCCATGTCCGTCTGTCCGTCTGTCTGTCCGTGTAAAACAACAGATCTCAGAGACTATAAGAGCTAGAGTTACCAAATTTGGTGACAACATTGGAATTTGTTGCACGCAGATCAAGTTTGTTTTAGAATTTGGCCACGCCCACTTCCGCCCTCAAAAATCATAAAAAAACTTAAAATAAGCTATACTCGTTATTTTGGGGTTAAAGTTAATAGATACAATAAATTAATAAAATAGAGCGGACGTTTCCTGAAAACTTCAGTAAAATCAGATGATAAACAGAGGAGATATTAGCAATAAGGTTAGAATTTTAACACACCGCCCTAAGGCACTGCTGTTGTAAGCTGTAGCCGACAGGTGGCGCATTCGAACCTTGGCCGTGCGATATAATGGCGCCAACTGCAGAAGAAGTATCGAAGTAGACTATCATAATGAATGTACAATTTTAAATTGCCTTTTAGTGTGAAGCGCAAACGTTTAGGTACCGGGTATCTCACAGTCGACTGTAGCTTTCTTACTTGTTTAGTATAGAAAATGCTTTACAAAAGATAATGTACAAGTGCAGACTCTACTAAAAATTATAACATTTTGTAATATCAGCAAGGGTACAAGGGTAAAAACTTTGCTGTTTTTATTTTGAATATTCCCTGAGTAGCTGAAGCTAGATTTTCATTAGACCGATTTCGATTTTGTAGAGCTTGTCCAGAATGCCGCGTGTGCTCGGACTTTGTCTGTCCCAGTGCGTTTTGGGTGGAGACCAAGGAGGAGAAGGACAAATTGCTCAATGATTACCGCGTCGCCTTGGGAGCTAAGGACTGCAAATACTTCAAAAAGGGCGAAGGCAAGTGTCCCTTCGGAAACAAATGCTTCTATAAGCATGCACTGCCCAATGGAGACATCGTCGATGTGGGATTGCCGAAGCGTACTCGAAAGCTACAGAGCCAGAATGAAATAATCGACCTACTTGATGTGAGTACGATGTTAATATATTTTCTTTACACCAACTGTTGAATCTAATTAATTACTCAAAAAACACGAGAAGAAAAACTACAGAATTGCGGGATATAATTGGGTCTTTTATATATTCATAGATTTATCTGTGGGACTATGTTGACAGGCGGGATTATCACTGGCTGGAAATATTTTCAAGTGATTTAAGCGAAAGTTCCGATTTCTCGGACGAAGACTAAGCTTCTGGAGCGAAATGATAAACAAAAAATCAACCGCATGCCCAAGAGCAAAAGCAAAAGCAAGAGCACACAAATTTGGATATACTGTCGCAGCGAAACGTAATCAATATTCAAACGATATATATAATTGATACTGAACCAAATATCGAAAGCGAAAAGCGAAATTAAACAAGAAGATGTATTTGGGTACCAAATTTAGGTTTACATAAATATTTATTCTCCACTTAATGCAACGAAATTTACAGCAACTTTTCCGTACATGTATTAAATTAAATTATATTTAATACCATTAACATGTGGTTAAACCTAAACCTAAAGGAACGTTGATATATCATTAAATTTGATTACACAATTTTAGAGATAAAGAACAGCAGATAAAGCAGAAGTAAACAGTACATTTTCAAAATAGGTGATATCAAACATGTAACTATGCCTTTCAGACTGAATTGTAAAGATAAAAATACATTCTTAAATCGGTTTTCTACTCATTTTTGATCTTTAACCAAATACCAACTACCGACTACCACTAAGTGAAGCGCACATAGCAGCCACATATGTATGTATGCACGTCTAATTGTACGATTGCAGAGAACTCAGCAGAAACTATAAGAAACTATTCCCCCTTGTCGATATATGAAATTTTTGTTATTGTTATGAGCCCTTGTGTTAGAGTATTCCTATTGCAAGCCTACATATAATTCAGTATATCTGTAATCGTTGGCAATGCCTTGCACACAACCACAAAATCATAAATGATATGTATGTATATCCCCTAATGTATGTATACGGATTTTAAGTTTATTTTCGATATTTTCGATATGTACCTCTTAAAAAAATTGCGTTTTTACTGATATGTAATGTGTTGTCCACTAGAAAAGCAACAATTTAATAAACTAAGGGAACTAACATATATGTAAACCCCACATGTTCAAAACCGAAAACCGAAAACCTAAAATCAATGAAACAATTACAATTAAATTAAATTAAATGAAAAATCTCAAAAAATTGCATAGAATCGGGTTGGCGCCGGTCTCTGGAACCCGAACCCATTTGTATGTGATTCATAGTTGAATAACAGAATAACAGAACAAAGAAAACAAGATATCTTATGAGTAATTGGTATTAAGTATATATAGTTTTAAAAACATGCATATGGTCGTTGAATTGATATTGATATTGAATGTACAATTCAGCGTAACAGCGTAACAGCTTACAAGCTTAACAAATACATGCTACCGCAGAAGCAACGTCTTTGTTCCCATCTCTTCACTTTTGTTATCATGTATCACAAAAGCGCACTCTAATCAATCACTGATGGTGATTATTCGTAAGGATAATGGATTAGCCATGTTGCTTAACAGAACGAGGGTGCGTAGTTTAGTTAATTATAAATTTGTATTCTCTGTGAAATTATGAGTTTGTCCGATATTAATTTCCAAGTAGCTAAAACCATCCAGAAGTGATATTTTTTTATAATTTTTGAACTGGATTTAAAAAATAAATTATTCAACGGAAAAAACTCGTAAATCAAAAATCTTTTCAAGTTACTAACTAATACTTGTAAGTAAATACAATATTCAGGTTCGTTTCAAAATACAATAATATCTTTTAAAGCGGATTTAAACCACGAGCCTTGAATCGAATACTAATTGTGCCATTTCCCATTTTTAAAATTGTTCAAAACAAAAAACCAATCTGGCTGAAGTTGTACCTAGATTAGATTAAAAATACAATTTGTAACATTATGTTGATAATAAAAAGCAGGAAGAAAATAAATAAATATAAAACCTAACCTATCGCGGAATTGCATTATTCAATAATTTATTTATTTTGGAATTCATCTTAAGCTCGACTTATAAGGTGCGTATCAAAACTATACGACACCAAGAAAACTATGCCTTCAACCCTCTTCAAATTCCTGCAACGTACGGAGAGCAAACATTTTAAATGCTATTTTAAAGAACAAAGCAAAACGTGTAAAAATAAGTCACCTTATCGGCACAGATCTTCTGGAAGATTTACCGTTGGTTTCTGTAAATATACTCGCTTTTCAGCTTAGTTGCGGTCGTCTCAAAACGATAGTTCAGGAACAATGCTACAAGGAATATTTCTTAAACTTAATTTATTCTAAAACGATCCACCCTTAGCCTTTCCGACTTCAAAAAATCATTTTACGCATTGTCCTTGGTATCCTTCTAATAAAAAACGGGCTAAAAGTTTAATTTTCTAATTTTTGTAATTTTTGGTTTTAAAACTAACAAAAAGGTTTTCGGCTAATTCAATCCTATCGTTTTTTATAAAATTAAACAGGAAAAAGTATTAAAGGAGAAGAAAAAATGGGAAAAATGAGAAAAAACAGCTGAAGTCTCCATCCAATTTTGAGGTTAGGTACCGTTTTTTACGTTTTTTTTATACAAAATATATATTTTTTTCTTAACACGTTTTTGACATCTTATTCCTAATGAAATTCTCAAGGTATTGACCATTAAAATATGATAAAGGGAATCAACGGGTCAAACTGATTAGTAAATAGAGTGGTTTACAATTTCTGTTTCTATGGAAATTTGTATGAACGCCTTGGCTAGCAATAGAGCGGTAGCATAAATAGTCTCTCCCGCTGCTTTCCTTTGCCCAATTTTAATGGTCAATACCTCATTTTGTTAAAAATATCATTGGGAATAAGATATCAAAATAAGTGTTAAGAAAAAAAAAAAAAAGTGTTGTGTAAAAAACTATACCTAACCTAATAAATAAAAAAAAATTGACAACGTAAAATTCGTAGTAATTGACGACTTTTCATTATTAAGACGTGCATTTGAGTATAAAAATTTTAAGGAGAATTTTATGGTAAAGGACATACAGTTTGATGAGGTAAGATAAGAGTATTGCTGTGATCATTAGATTTTGTGTATTCATAATTTGTCAGTGTGCGTGTTTGCTACGCATTTTGTATGGGAATTAGGCTAAAGTTCAAAGATGGATTGTGAATAAACTAAGAGCGTCCCCAACATAATTTGTATACCCAAATGTACGTGGAAACACCCCTATTTATTTATTTATTATTATTTTTTTTTTTTAAGTGTTTGGAAGGGGCGTCTTTTATAAAAAATTACCCTTTGTTTATATGTTTAGTATATACATTTATTTTTAAAAGCACTTAAAGAGTAAATGGGAGAAAACATGGTTGTGTGTATTTTAAATCTTTCAAAAAGGAAACTTAGGACAGATGGATAGCGATAGCTTGATACAGGGGCGGCAAATGTTTAATGAAAGGCTGCCAATGGAGCTAGCATTTCCGAAAGCATCTTCCTCGAGAAATGGCTAAACTTAGACCTAGAGGAGATTATAGCGTTTTAAAATGCCTCAATGCGATCGATTTTTTCAATGGATATTGGTCCAAACCTAAAATATAACATTAGTATATTTATTTCTTAACATGTAGAAATTTTTTTTTTGAAATAATTCAAAAGTTTAAACACCATCAGTGTTCTATTTCCCACCGTTCCATTTTTACGCCAATTTGACGGACATTTGTATGTATATACAAAATTTCTATAAACGTTTATAAGTTTTCGGCACACAGTCACACTAACAGCTGATGATTGTTTGTTTATTTACCGGATGAACGAGAATATATAATAGTGAAAAATATGAATGGACAAATGCGTTTTGTTTGCATTAATTGTGGCCATGGCGTCAAGGAACTATTCAAAAAATACAGCAACACCCTTAAAACCACCCAATGTGTAAGAAAAAAAAACCTACCCCGTTAAAATCGTTAAACTTTTTGTTATTTAAAATTTACAGGAGAAATGCCACCAGATCACGGATAAATACATTGAATTTGAGGAATTTATTATTTTGATAGACGCACTTTTGTTGGATTCATTCGCTTTTCGTCACATTATATATAATGGGGACTTTAAGGTAAGATGTCAAGTCTACATGTTTTATGAGTCGATTTTTAAATGATGTTTAGCGACTAGCTTTACTGGAAGATATCTTTAGTGGTGCTGCTATTGGAATCCTTTGCGCTATGCCGACAAAAGCTCACCGATTCGCCGCAAACCGACTTACATATCCACGAGAAAGGTTTCTACACATATACGCTTCAAAATATAGGAGGTAAAACCTTAAGAGCTCCTGTAATGCTACTCTCTAAGTACAAGAAGTTTCTAAACTTCCATTTCTATTACAGATTACTTGCTCATGACTTTATTGCTGTTGCTGATCACCGCCACCCTCAGCATTGAATGGATAAAAAGAAGGGGTGTGCGTAGCTTTACATTAATTATTTTTAAAGTCGTTTTGATTTCCAACCTATCCAAGTTCTTTCTCTTGCCAATTCTTGTATGGCGGAATAATACGACAGTTTTCGGAAGAAGCTTGCACCGCCTTCTGGTCATGGGGCACCACCTTTGTTCACTGGTCCTTGCCTACGAAGCTATCGGAGCCACTAAGAAGGTTTTTCGATGGTGGGCCCTAACATTAGTAGTTCTTGCATTTATTTTGAAGGAGACCACGAGACAGTTTGTCGCTCTTCTGCTGGAAGATAATTTTATGTGATTACCAAAAATGTATAAGGCTGACTTATTCGTAAAATTAAATTTGATTCGCTACCTTTGAATATTTATTTGTCAAATAAAGACAAATTCATCCTTAATAAAGTGTGCACTGTGTTTTCACATCTCTTAAGCTAAGTTCGCAGATTCAAACTTACATTACATTACATTAAGAAACGCCGGGAGCGGAGTCATATCACCCTGGCTGTCGAACCGCGTTCTAAACGACCTCCTATGAAGACTGGAAGGTATAGAAACTATTGCTATGGCTTACGCGGACGACCGCGTGGCACCTTTACCATTTTTGAACCATTTTAAGACTAAGCAGGAGGAACGCACCAAGTGCCATCCCAAAAAAGAACAAGTCAAGGAAGGAAGCCAAGTGTCTGGAAGTAATCTGGACTCCAAACTCTCCCGGAGGAAGAACTTGTATTTATGTGAAGGTTTATCCTAGAGACGTGTCAAATATTATAAACTGGAATAAAATGAGTTTTTTTTATATTATTCTTGAAGACGCAGTCAAGGAAAACAATTGAAAGGTCAACAAGAAATGATGCTAACTTCGGTAAGCCTTGCAGTCTGCAATTGGATCATTGAAAGTCGATCCATGTTGGTAAAATTGAAAAAATATCAAAGTTTTTACACTTTTATAACATTTAGATACACATTTTACATTTTCGTATAAATCAACCGATCGCCATTATTGCAGCTATTTTATATAGTTTTCCGATCTTAATGAAATTAAAAAATTGCAATTTATAAAAATACGTTGAAAAACAGAGAAGTTATAATTTGGTTCCATTCATTTTCCGATCATTTCTATAGCAGCTATAAGATGTAGAGGTCCGATTTGCATGAAATTTAAAGTGTATAGCTATATTATAATAAGAGGGTTATACATATATTTAATTTTAGCCCAATATCTTGAAAAATAGCGAAAATATGACATTTTGGCCCTATTGTTCCTATGGCATCTATAATATATCTTGGTCCGATTGGTTCCGACATATATACTAGCTACAATAGAAAGAAAACTATCTGGCAAAGTTTTATTCATATAGCTCAACATCTGAGAGACTAGTTTGCGTAGCAACAGACAGACGGACATGGCTAGATCGACTCGGCTGGTGATGCTGATCAATAATATACATATACACTAAATGGGGTCGGAGATGCTTCCATGGCTGCGTTTCAAACTTCTGATCAAAATTGTAATACCCTCTGCAAGGGTATAAAAATAAATAATTCAATAAAGAAAGGCAAATCCCATGCCTTACACAACATTTTGTAGGAATTTGGCCACATTCATTGTTATAAACATTTGTGGCATAGGTTTAAAATTATACGTGATCGAGCCTGTGGGTTTCAACGATAGGGTTCCTGTAACGGAAATGGTCGAACGACTTCACACCGACACAGAAATGGGGAAACCAAGTTTAAAGCAAGGATTGAACCGACCAGTTTCTTTCTGCTCATTTTGCTCTAAGTTAGGATTTTTTCATCTGAGTTTTTCTTACTAATCTCTCATATATGTAGTTCGTAATGAGACTTGTGTATTTTGAAACAACCAACGGTTATTTGCGAATCAAAGCTGTCATCTGCTTGAGTTAAACCCATTTCCACTTGGTCTCAATCAATGTAAGTCATCAAAAAAATATAATAAATAGAAAGGTATACGTGGTTCTTGCTACAGCCTCCAATTAGTGTCGAGCTCCTTTTTGTTCACCACCCTCTGCTTGTTGATGCTAGCTGCGTCAGTACTATCCTGAATCGTTGAGGAACCCTAGGATTGCTGTAATCTTCAGCTTTCCTACATATTTCAGCGATTCCAACTGGTAGGCATCGAAGTGAAGTGCTCTGATCCTGTTTAGTGCAGAGCAGATGCTCGGGAGTTTCCTGTTCCGTTGTCTCTTTGCAGCTTCTACATCTTGCAGTGTATGGCAGTCCCATCTTTAATTGCGTGCACTCTGATCGCCCAATGACCGGTGGACACTGCTGTAGTTCTGCTGATACTTTTTGATATCAGTTCCTTAGTCCGAATACCGTAGAAAAATGGCCAACATTGCTTTGATCTCTTGTGTTCACCCTTCCTTGTTGGCTGTCATTCTGAAATGGTCATGAATCCCTAGCTGGACCGAGTTAATTGAGATTGGTATTAGTCTAGTTTCCGTACTACCAGCCGAGATTGCTCGAGCTAGTTCGTCTGCTTTTTCATTACCTGGGATGTCATTATGTTCCGGCACCCAAGTATTTGGTACGTCGTTGTTTTCGGCAAGATGGTCTAGGGCATTACTTGCATTTTGCACTAACCGCGAGTTGGTTATCACGGCCGTAAGAGATTTACCTGCCGCTTGGCTGTCCAAGTAGATCCGAAGCTTGGTATCCCTGAGGTCCCGCTGTATTGAGAGTCTGGCTGTAGAGCTGTAAAACTATCGACGATACTATCGATATTATCGATGGTGTTGTGCTCCGCGTCACTATCGATTGTTCTTTTTCCCAATCGATATATCGCGTTAGCAGTTAATCAGTGAATTCGTATAAAATTTACAAGTTTTTGCCAATAAATATAATCTAAAATTTATATATTCTTAAGAACGGACCAAAACATTTTTCTTTAATTTCCAATCATTAATATCAAAAACTATCTTTATAGAAAATCTATATAGACAGTAATTGTTATAAAAATTCTTTCATTCTTTTTATTACACAAAATCTTATATAAATTTTGTTATTTAATTTGGTTTGTATAAGCGAAGTAAATTTTTTAAACCCATTTTATTTTGTCGATAGTATCGATATTATCGATGGTTTGGACTATCACTATCGAAAATATCGAGTAAGGGCACTATCGATGGTTTTACAGCTCTATCTGGCTGCCTCCAAACTAGTAAATAGAATTAAACCACTTTCTACTTGGTCTCAATCAATGTAGGCCCTCAAAATAAAGTACATAAAGGCAGGTCCAATTTTAATTTTATTATATTCATTTCCTAAAGCCCAGAGAGAAGAGAAAGTCGTCTGTTAAAAACATATATAGAACTAATTTTTATTGTGTCTGTTGGTTATGAAATACGTCAAATTGCGTTACTTACTAAATGTTGGAAACTGTATAGAACAAATCAAATGGCAATGAATTTAAAACCAAGCAGAGGTCGTCGATCGATAAACATTCGTTAAATTAAAAGCTTGAGAATAGTCTATATTATATGTAGGCCGAGGAAATATTAATTAGCGACTTGCCACCAGTACACACAAAAATGATAGTTATCTGAGAACGAATCAATATCTTGTTATAGTGCAGGGCGTTGGCGTTGTAGATATGATGTTATGCCTCTCCTTTCGTGTTTTCGTATGAATGTACTTAAGTAATTAATGCTAATCGTAAGTCATGCTGCTCATACATATTGTTGTAATGGCAGTTTGTAGCAACGACGACGACGACGACGACGCGCAATCAGAGCAGGATGCGCCTTTACATCTGCCTTTGAATATACCGAAATATGGACAGAGTGGGCGCACTACAAGTATATAACTAAATCAGCATCCAATCATCCAATCTATCCGTCACACACATCAATTTGCTACGGTTTGCGATCTCCTTCTACTTTCTTCTTAAGTCATATTCCACGAGGACGAAGACGAACTAGAGGAGCTATCGTCGCTCTCAGTCGTTGCGTTGCTGCCGTTGGGCTTGGGTCCCCAGATCCTTACGGTAGCGTCATCGCTGGCGCTGGCCAGCAGGGACGGGTACACAGGGTTCCACGACACACAATTGACCGTCTTGGTGTGGCCGGCCAGTTTGGCCAGAGGTTCCTCGCGCTTAATGTGCCATATGTATACCACCTTATCCTCACTGCCGCTGGCCACAAAGCTCTCGTTGACGCCGCCAAAGCAAGAGTGAATGGCGAAGTTGCTCTGCCTTATGCCCTGGAAACGACGCACCAAGCACTTGTCCTCAATGTCCCACAGATGAAGGCCTTGGTTCGAAACGTTCAGCAATGCCAACCGGTCAGCGGAGTTGATGCTGAACGTCATGATGGGATGTGGCTCCCTCAAAATATCAAAGTCTGAGCGCGGGCTATCGAAGTTGTACCTAAATGCAAAGAAAATAAAATGCAATCGACATTAATTTCTCTGTAATCTCTGTAATGAATTATATGTCTCTTTTGTCCTTGAATTTAGAATTTAATTTTAATGAAATTGACTGTCAAGCTCACCCTCTTATACGGTAGTGATTATCAGCCGCCAAGATCGTTTTGTTGTCAGCTCGAAAGGCTATGCTATTGACGCGCACCCCCTCCCAGGAGTCCACAATGGTGCCGTTCAGATCGCAGAGGTAGAGCTGACCTTTTTGGCCGCCGCAAACGAAGCGAGCGCCATCGCGACTGAAAGCACCACAGGCCAGGCTGTCCTCCAGCGACTGTGAGAACTTTACAACCAGCTTGCCATCGTCCACGTTCCAGATGTACAGCTCGTGCGAGTCCTCGGTGCCGCCAACTAAAATGAGCTTTGAGTCGGGACTCCAGCTGACGAAGCTAACGCTGAGCTGGGTCTGACCGTCGAGTACGCGACGGTGCTTGAGGGTGAGCTTGTACGGATCAACGTCCCAGATAATCACAGTGGAGTCCTTGCTGCCCGTGGCCAGCTTGAGCCCGTCGGGCGAGAACTTGCAGAACCAGACCTCGTCGCAGTGGTCAGTGAGAATCTGAATGGTTTGCATGGGAAAGCCGTCTGTGGTGCAGCAGTGGTCGGTGAGGAGCGACACCGTCTGCAGATTCGTCTCCCACGCCATGTCGTGACAGGGGCAGTGCTGGCTCTGCAGCTCCACGGCTTGCTGCAGCAGGGTGCGTAGGCGCCGAGGCGACATCATCACCGATGGCGGCATGAACGTTTGCAGCCGCTCCATGACCAATGCCCTCGACAGGATGCCCTTTCCCTCCCATTTGGCGCGCTGATACAGGTCCTGGTTGGTGGAACACATCATGTAGGAGGAGAGCTGGTGCACACGCGATATGTTGTGCTGAAGTGGTGTTAGCTCGCTGCGAAGAACGTGCAGTGCGTCCAAGGGGTTGCCATCGTCCAAATGCTCTAAATACTTTTGTTCCAGCAGTATGAACTTCATTTCGGTGATCGTTGATAGTTTACCATTATCTATCAATGGCTCTAGGTCCTGCAATAATAGGAAATCGGAAAAGAATGTAATGACATCAAATTACTTATCCTTTTTGCCACATTTCGCCAAAGAAAGACCATCCTAATACTTGGATTGTATACTTTTATAGTCAGTTCACACTAGGCCTAATGCCCCATCTACAGTCCACCGTCTATGAGTTGTCAAATTCATTATACATTTTCGTTCAAAATTTTCTCAAAATATTCGAGCATCACTCTGTGATGTTCCTATCTCAGCTGTTTCACTCCGTCTGTAAAGCATATTTTTGGTTCCTTATACATTTTCGTTCAACATTTTCTCAAAATATTCAAACACCACTCTGTGATGTTCCTATCTCAGCTGTTTCACTCCGTCTGTATAGCATATTTTTGGTTCCACCACTAAAAAGCTCTTGGACGTTTGTTTTACATCAAAAGCTGGCGGTAGATGGTGGATGGTGTCATATAAACAGGAATTCCATACTTTCACATCTTCTCATCGTTCTCCCTGTAATCACTTTAGAGTGAAATGACTACTATAGCCTTGATCCACGACGAACAGCTGATCCGGCTTTGTTTACATTTAAATTGGGACGGGGTCCATCATGGCTCGGCCGAAAGCGGTAATTTCCGGCCTTTTATTGTGACGCTTTGACGACGTCAACAAAGTGTCCTCTTCAAGTTAACCGACCAATTCAAGGACTTATTAATATCCATGCTTGGAGCTTTAAATTGTTTTATATCGAAGAAAAATCAGGTGGCTTTCTGCCGCGACCGCAAGGCAGATATATTTTCCTGCCACAGCTTAAGGAGCGTGTACAAGAATTAGAGGTGGAGAAACATCGATGTTTGCGGACATCGATGTTTTTCGATGTTTAAATATACATCGATGAAAAAAAACCACGAGTTTTGTCGATGTTTTTATAAAACATCGATAAAACATCGACGTTTTCAAGAAAATAAAAAAAATGGCTCTTAAATAAATTGTAAAAGTTTTCCTTTATGTTAGTGACGTGACTAAAACATCGATGTTTCCCCACAAAACATCGATGTTCCCAAACAGTTTAAAAACATCGATTTATTCACGGATGTTTCTCCACCTCTAACAAGAATGGACCATCCTCGAGAATGTAGCAGAATGTTGCAGTGCAAAAGAGCTATTAGTCGCAATTGAAATAACTAAACCTTTCCTAAGCAGAGACAAATATGTACATATATCCAAACCTATGTACATACATACCTAAAATGATATTATAAAATGGACAAGCTGTAATTACCTTAAGATCCGAGTCAGCTTTGGACCAGTCGCCTATTAGGACGTGCTCCCGGAACTTGGTGGCAGAAGGGTGCTCCAAGTAGCAGCCAGACTCAACCATTAGCGTCTTAACTGACTTGTCGAGGCCCACGTCGTGCAGATACTGACCAATCAGCCGGATGATTTCCTGGTTGGACTTGTCAAGCTGCACGCCGCTGTAGCTGGTGTTCTCACGATTGTTCTCGCCATCGACGACAATGCAACTGCTGCTGCCGTTGTTATTGACAGTGAAGCCATTGTGTTTTGCGTCGTGTCCATTGGTGGCGACACTGCTGCCCGAAGGATTCTCGTCCCCGATGCCGGCGCTGTCATCGCCGCTGCCGCTGCCGACGCCCTCGCGGGCCACGTTCTCGGCACTGCTGCTGGAGTTCAAGGCGGAGGAGCCTTCTACTGGCCTGGAGCAGGAGCCGCTCGATGTGGAAGTGGTGCTCTGCATGTTCGGTACAGTACTGTTCTTTGCCTCGGGTGTATTATTGTTGCTGCTGCTGCTGCTGCTGTTACTATGATCCCTTCGCCTCTTGTTGGTATCTGTCGACTTACGATTATGCCCTCTGCTAGTGCTAGGATTTCCCGATATATCCGGGCCAAGTCCAGTCGAAGTGGAGTTTAATTGTTGCTGTTGCTGTAACTGCTGGGCCGCTCTCGATGTGGATGCTGCCGCATCTATTGATCCATCGGTGGTGGCGGGGGAAACGGACAAGGATGTGGAGCCTCCTGAGCGACGACCCTTTTTGCGCGGCGGCTGGTCCTCAGAAGAGGCACCAGTTGCGGCTGATTTTTTGTTGTTTCTATCAATTTTGAGTCCTTTGCGAACCGCACAGCAGCAACAACCAGACTCTGCTCCCGGCGCAGCCTCTCTACACAATCACTAGCAAACTAGTAAGTGTCTCCAACCTGGATCCGATGCCTGAACTGGGCCTAGGCGTGCTTTGTCCTCGATTTCGCAAGGGGTATCAGCGTGATTACGGCTCCGTTTCTGGCATGTGATAGCTCTCACTGATAGCAATTCGTTCTACGACCTGCGGAAAAGGTAATATTATACACATTGCATTATATATCAGCTACTTTGTAAAATTGCAATATGTACACACATATGGTTGGGTATGGGTATGGGTATGGTTGGGTGCACAAAGGGAATCATGTTCCACAGATCACAAAATCAATGAAGACACAATAATGTGTATTTTCAAGGGTATTTATATTCGGATATTTGATTTTTCACACATCTGCGTTTTTACATGCGTTTTACGTACGTATTTACATCCTTAGCTGTTCGCTGCACAGTCACGGACAAAAGAATTGGTATTCTATGATTTTTAAAGGCAGAAATTAAAGTGCACTCATTTTAATCAGTAATGAATTCTCTCGAAAATCAATATCTTACACATCTTGTATTTCTTTTATAGATTAATAAAATGTAAGCAAAAATGGCCAAACATAGGGGTTATTAAAAGTAATAAGACATCTTTTCTTGTAGTAATTTTGTGCTCTCTTTAGCTCTATTAATTTGGAAAATGATTCACATACGTATCAGACAACGCAATGCATTCAAATGTATGTTGTTAAAGTTTTTAAAGTTATTAAAGCCAATGGAAATAATTAATCAATATATGCACATATGTACACACATATATATAGAAACTTGAAACCCATTCTTCAACATTGCTGCCAACATACACTAACGAAAGTGAGTAACCTAATTTTATAACCAACCAAAAAGTACTACGTCTTAGAAGATAACAACAAAAAATGTCACATCTTTCAAATCTAGGTACTCTTAACAGAAATATAAAATATATAATCTGAAACCCCAATACTTCCGCCCCCGACTGTTTGGCTCGTATTAATCAACTTTGCTTTGTTTTCGGTACAAAGGAAACGAAAATACATCTATTTACATACACCCGTACACATTGTTTTTCTCCTTTTATTCCAAAATGTCTGCAGATATTGTGCATCCAGATCTTGTGTAAACTGATTTTAACACTTTAAAATACTTGCTGATTTGTGCAACAACCCAGCTGTCTAAGGTTCGCTAATACAATTCACTTTCTTCTTGCATTTCTCTTTGGGCCTCCCAAGTGCATCGTAATAATCATCGTGTAGGTATATAAACATATGTATGTATGTACACACACCGTCGCACATACCATAGACAAGCATTTATCATTGTTTATGCCCCTGAAGTCGATGGTTTAGTGGGCTTAATCCGAGTTACCAAAAGTAATTGGACACATCATTTGTTAATTGACGGACCTCGCAATTAAAAAGAAAACAAAGACGAACTGACACAATATACATACAAAGTTGATGATGAAACGTACTTAAATGCGACTGCTGCAATTAGTGTGACCGGACAAAAATACCAACAAATGTTAGGTCTACAGACGCAAAAATACTACAATAATACTAAATAAACCATATGTTATAAATATCAATTTCCCTTTCTAATTTTTATTTTTTTTAAGTCGAAATAAAAACCGAATTTTGCTTCAGTTTAAAACTTAATCGTACGGAAGCAAACAATTTTAAGGTTTAAATAACAAAGCCGTTTTTTTAACTGAATAACGTGCAGATTTAATTTAAATTTGCCTCTCAAAATAAAATGTATTTCCTTTTTTTAGTTGTAACCTGGAAAACAAATTTTTTTGTTTATGGGAAGTTTCGCAATATTATGGGGAAAAATACCATAGGCAGAGCCACAACCTGTAATAAGAACCAGTAAAAATAAATCAACTGTTTAATTTATATTACTAACAAGTAATCTTCATTTTATTAACATAAAGCATTGTGATCCAAATAGGCAAACTAAAAATCTGCGGGTCAAAAAGCTGTAAAAACCCAATAGATATCAATATTTTAATATTAATTTAAAAAGGACTAAAAGACATGGAAATAAATAGCATTTGACAAGTAAAAAAACAAAAATGCACCCGATGTTTGAACATTTTGCAAGACAAATAAGGAACTACACATTAATTTAAAATACATTATTTATAATCCATGTTTATTTAATTAGGTTTTAAAGTCCCAAAAATGAATTTAGTCGATTTGATTTCCGTCTTGAGATATTACCGCTGTTGATCGTTGATCAGGCTGCAATTTGAAAGTAGAAATGTTCAACCTATTTACAAATACACATAATTGTGAAGTGAATCAATCGTTTTCAGTCTCACGCACATCATGCAACTAAGCATACATATGCAACTCTGATGCTGTGTGCGTTCAAACATCATATTAAAATATAATCATATATAATCTTATCAAATGCCTGCGCGTATGGGTAAATTAGTACGTGTTTTACTTGATAAATTCATTTATAATTACACTCGACTTAAATACTTAAGAGTTAACTAAACTTAAACTAGTCAATAGCCTATATTTAGTCTATTATTATATAACAATTTCTTTATAATTAAAATGCTAATCTTTAACTTCTTCACTATATATTTATATATTTATATGTTATTTCGTAGCTTTGAAACGTGGTCACTTACATATCGCTTTCAGCCGTTCCTGATACGAATACGAATACGAATACGTACATACGATCTACTAGTTTACACTTTTGTTACTTGTTCCTAGAGCTATTGCATTCCTCTCTTGATTCGTTCATGCTCGATCTCCTCTCCTCCTCTCCCTTCATATTGCCAATTTCAGAAATTACTATGCGCAAATTATATAAAATTGAACATATAGAACTTTTTTTTTGTTTTTTGTTCTTTTTTTCTTTTTGTAAAAAATGTTTTTGCGATTATTGATAACACTTTGTTTATACAGCACAGCACAGCGACCGGATTCAGTATGCCCAACATATGTATAAAGCAATTTATAAATATAGCCTAGACTTTATTGAGGCTGTCTTAGGATCAAAGTCCACCTAGTCTGGCCCTGTTACAAGGATAACATAATCCCATTACTGCTAGATGCGGCTGCTAGTTGCTGCTAGTTCCACCAGGAACACTCCTCCATCGCCCCATCGCGCTGCTTGTCGAGCAGCGAAGCGTACAGCAAATGCTAAGCATCTCCCACCATGGCAGCTCCGTGCTGTTGGTACTTGGTCGAGGCTATCACCGTCGGTGGCAGCGACTCTTGTTGTTCCCGCAGCTGTCGACGTCGCTTCTTGCTCCACAGCTCGTGGCAGTCTTGCCACGTTGGCAGTTTTGGCGTTGGCATTCTTTAAAGTGAACATTAGAAAAAGACATCATCATCATCAGATGGTTTTGGTTTGTTTGGAGTGCACAAAAGTATGAATAAAGTAAAGGCTTTGGCTGGGTATACTAACTCGTCGGGGTTGATCTTCTTTAGCCACGGCGACCGAAGAGCATCTTCGGCCGTAATGCGCTTGTCCGGATCCAAGTCCAACATCTTGTCAAGCAGGTCCAGAGCTGGTGCCGGCATAAACTCAAAGTCCTCCCGCAGCCGACGTCGATGAGTCTTCTTCTGCTTCAGTGTGTAGAACAGCGGCAGCTTGATCACATTCGGCCACACAGCCGGAACGGGGGAGCCGCAAATCTTCGATATGGTCTCTAGCTGGGCCATCTCCGCGTTGGCCTGGAACAGCGGACGCTTCACGAACAGTTCACCGAGGATGCAGCCGCAGGACCAGACGTCGATCGAAGGTCCATATCGCTCCTCGCCCAGCAGGAGTTCTGGTGGTCTGTACCACAAGGTAATCACTTTGTTTGTGTACGGTCGCTCTCGGTCGTCGGCATTGTAAAGTCGCGCCAAACCAAAGTCGGCCAGCTTAACTTTGCCCCTGCAAGAATCCAAATGGAATATTTGAGTATTTTTATATAGATATAACATCGTTATAAAACTACCCATATTACTTTAAATCAGTGGTCGGCACTGCCCTATCCCGCGGGATAGGATTTTTCTCAGTCGGCGTCGCTGCCGCTCACGCACAGTATGCACAAAGGAGAACAGAAGAATCAGTGCAGGCAAATTGAAATTGTGTGGCTAGATTTATCCTTTTTTGGCAATAAATAGCTATTATTTAGGTTGTAGCTGTTTATTTGCCATATAACAGAATATTTTAGCTTTTTTTCTCATATCTAGTTTCAAGTTTCACTCGTACAAATGCAATGTTGGTGCCGACCACTGCTTTAAATCATAAACACCAGCATTATGTCTAAGGGTCGGTTTCTGCGGTTTCTTCAATTGGCTATTAGGATTATCAGATATTAATTTACGGGCCGAAAAAGATTTTACAGAGAGTCTGGGTACTGGCTAAAATTTACTCTCACATTTACTTGATAGCCGGAACTTTATCTGGCCGGGAAATTTTGACAGGAAGGGTAGAAACCGACCCTTACTAATTTTAAATGTAACAGCTCACAGCTTTTTCTGTACGTAGTAAAATAAATAAATGTTTCTACTATAGAAATGCTTTATCCCTACTACAAGACTGATGTTCAAACTAGCAGAAGTTTTTATCAGAATCAGGAGAATATCAGAATATCCCAAGGCACCATTTAAGAAATAATATCGCTGCAATCATTCAGCCGAAAGTCGGAAGACCTTTCTTTTTCTGCTGCAAAGAAATGCTGAAATCGCCCCACCTGTTGTTCATTAAAATGTTTGAGCACTTGATGTCTCTGTGCAGAAAATTCTTCTTGTGGCAATAGTTGAGACCATCCAGGAGCTGCTTCATGATGCTAGCGTTGTTCTCCTCGTTGAAGTCGACCATGCCCGACTCGAGTAGGCCCATCAGATCGTGATCCATGTACTCGAAGACCAGGTAAAAGGAGCCCTTGTCCTTGCGGAACTCCACGGCGTCCTGCTTGTCCGTCACAATCTCGTGAAGATTGACTATGTTGCGATGGTTGAGTTGCCGCAGTATCTTTATTTCACGCACAGCCGTTATGGGAAAGCCCTCCTTCTCGTGCTCGAGACGGACCTTCTTGAGGGCCACCATGTCATTGGTATGGTGATCCCTCGCCTTGTAAACCTGAAAGTATTCATTATAACTATTTATATTCCGAATCCAGGAGTCTGTACACCTACCTGACCGTAGGTTCCCTCTCCAATTTGCGCAATCATCTCGAACACATCCACACACCGCTCGCCCCAGTCGCGGACGTTGTTGCGCGAATCACGGCGATTCAGTATCACTGGTCGACGACGGTTTGTGGCCCCACCAACATGGCCGCTACTGCCGGCCGGGGCATCAAAGTCCTCGGGACTGTCTATGACATCGTCGTCGCCACTCAGCTCCTCGCTGCCGGGGATAACCGGTGGCATGGGAAGATTCAGCAAGCTCTTGTTGGCGCTGGCACTGGCACTGGCGCTGGGGTTGACGCTCTTCTCGTCGGACTCCTTCTTCTTCTGCGCCGGCGATGGAGATCTGGCGTTGACCAAGTCGAGGGCATTCATCCCAGGCGGCAGCGGCAACGAGGTTAGACTCTTCGGTTTAAGGCTGTACTTACATGCCGAAGCCGAGGCCGAGGCGGTGGCGATACCGATCGGTAGCAATGGCTGCTTATTTGGCGTGGAACAGTCCGTGATGTCGGTGCTGGGGCCCGGATGCGAGGCCAGTGCCTCGTTCTCCTTGTTTGGCATGGGAATGTTGTTGAGGTCCACATCTGGCTTGACTGTCTGGCTACTTCCCCCCAGGACTTCGAGGCCATTGGAGACCGATGTCGCCGTTGCGGGGGTCGCACAACCGGGCCCAGATCGACAGTCACCGGTGTTGGGCGTGTTCCCATCCACCGAGGAGCTGTTGTCGTTAATCGTGAGTGCTCCGTTGCTGTTGCTGGTGCTGTTGCTGTTCTCCTCCTGCCGCTCAATGATCTCCTTGAGCGCCTTCTGCCTTTTGTGACGGTCCTTCACGAGCTCGGCAAACAGACTTGTCTCGCTAATCTTCTTGATGTACTCCTCGCGCTTGTGCTTCAGATCACGCGACGCTGGCGAGCGACTCCGTGAGGCGGCGGAGCTGTCGCTGCTGGCCGAGCTGGGAGAGCGGCGTCGACTGTCTCCCCTTGTCCTCTGGTGCAGCTTCGGCGAGCGACGGTGGTGATGGTGATGGGAGCTGGAAGCGCCAACAGGTGAGGGCGACGAGGCCGCTTCCAAGTACCGCGAACTGGTTCGCGGCGATCTCGAGTAGCGATCAGTGGCAGAGGTACCAGTTCCCGAAGAGCGCTTCGATGACCTCGTCGCGTGCGAGGGCGGCGATCCGCCGCCAGTCGTGCCATACTTGTGTTTGTGGCTGCTGCCATGTCGGAACGCATTCGTAGAGGCTCCACTGGGGACGGGGGACTGTCGGCTACGCGGATGATGCTGCACACTGGGACTCCTGGAAAAAGTCCAAAGGGAAGGATTTTAATTGGCTTTAATTCAGGAATAATGTCTCACAGAAAATGGTGGTTACCTGGATGACCTTCTGGAGTATCGATCCCTGCTATAACGATCGTATTTTCCCGAGTGATGCCTGCTGTGCTCGAAGTTTCCGCCAATCGCTGCCACATCCCGGCCATCGCTGAACTTCCGTCGCTTGTGGGGCGGCGTGCTCGGCTGATGGTTGTAACGATCCAACTCTGCAAAGCATTTAAAGACGATTAGGAAACCTATTTTACCTTCAGTAGGGTGACAGAAGAGTGAACCTACCCGGGGAAAGCCGCTTCACCTTTCTGGCATCATGACTGGTGGGACCTGTGGCAGAGTAACGAGACTGAAAGCCATGCTCGTGGCTGGAACGGTGGTGCGTACTCAAATCCTCTTTGTGAGGACTCTGTACATATCGGGAGCTGCGCGAATCGCGGCTCCCAGACAGACCACCACCGCCGCTGGAGGATGTGTAATGTGAGGGCGGAGGTGTTCGCGGGGAGTTGCCAAACCTGGACCCGTTCCCACTGACGCGCGCCGACGAGGGCTGAGGTGATCGATGTCGGCTGCTGATTGTCTGCTTGTTCGTTACGGTGACCTGCAAATTACTGCCCAGGGCAGCATTGGCTGTCTCCACAGAAGACGACTCTCCGTAGTAGGTGTTATTGCTGCTGTTGGTGCGACGCGTCGGCGGTGGAGTGGCCGGCGAACTGTTCTCCTTGAGGTTGTGGGGGGTGAAGGAGGAGGGGCCCGCGCTCACCGTCCGTTCGCTGCTCTTGCTCGGAGCGGTGGGCGGCGTGTATCTGCGGTCTAGTAAGGCATTGATGTCGTCGTTGTCCGACATCGAGTCAATGCTAGAGTACGACTTGGCCCGCTTCTTTTTTCGCTTCTTCGACTTCTTCTTGGACTTGTGTTTGTGTTTGTCCTTCTTCTGCTTCTTGCGCTTCTGCCGCTTCATCTCCGCCTCCAGCTCGTCGGTGTCGATGGAGTCGCTGGACATGTAAATCTCCCTCCCCCACAACTCTGCCTTCGATGCGTTGGAGACCTGGGAGGGATCCTCCCGATGATTTGTGGTCTCGCTGCTGGACGTTTGTCTCGATCCGGCAGGACCAGATTTGTTCGAATCTTCGGGTCGTCTTCTTCTAAAGCAAATTAGAAAAAATTAGTTGGGTTAGATGACTACGAAAGTGGCATATAGTCAATACATACCTGTAATTATCATAGCCCTCCTTATCGGGCTTGGAACCAAGACGACTTCTGGTGAATTGATTATCCGTAGCTGGCTTTGGTTTTTTTGTGTTTGTGGCAGCTCCCTTCCTGGAGTCGTCTGCGTCCAAATCACCGGTCTCCGGATCAGAAAAATCCTCCGAGCTGACGTCCGAATACTCCACAAGTGCGGTCGCTGCGGCGGAGGATGCATGCATCGTAGCGTCTTCGACGAATAGAATCGGAGCACTCGAAAGAGCCGCAGACACCCTTCTCAGCTCCCTGCGGTTCGTATACGTTTGTAATAGGCTCTTTATCTCTTTATTTATTTGTTTTGCAACTAGAGCCGTGACCTCCAAGTTTTGAAAAAAGCTTTTATTGTGAGATTTTCCACAGGAGCAGCAGTAGCAAAATTATTTACATCGCCGACAAGCATAAATTCGAGTGACGTTTTCTTTACATGATTATAGCGGAGATATGTGCTAATTCACAACGCTGCACTCGCGCAGACAAGCAATGGGCACGGCACTTTACTGCACGGCTAATTTAATAGTCGATTTTAAGTTCGGTTCCCACTGAAATTATCATAAAAAAAAATTATAACTTGTCATTTTAAGGTTATATTGAAGTGGCAAGTGTGACCAAGTTTAGCGCGTAATTAATCCTTCAGTTGGGTGAAATCCAAAAGAACGCGTGTTCTCTTGCAACTGATATTTTAAACAGCAAACAGTGCTGGTCACGCTGAGGATTGTCCGAGATAAAAACAAAACAGAATTTTAAGTAAAAAACATCAAGGGAATAGCATTGTTATTATTCCAATGAAATGGGTAAAACTGATCCCTTTCTTAAAAATGAACAAAATAATTTTTGTTACTTTAACATTTGGGTTTGTAATCAAATTCAAAAGAAATTCAATTTACGAGAGAAAGTTTTGCAGAGAAAATCAGCTTTAATATTATCTTTTAAATTTGTAAGAAAAAAGTCTTAACTATAGGATTCCGGGGACATTTCCCAGCACTGTTTTAACACTGTTGCTCGTCGGTGACGTAGTGTCGAAGGTTGTATGCGTGCGAATATGTACTAGGGACACACACACCACCACATAATCATGCAAATGTACGTATGGATGTGGGTCATTTTATTGTTCTACGTACTCACCAGTTTCGTTTCTTTTAGTTTTGTATTTTACAAACACCACTATTTAAAAACTTTAGAGCGCCGGGATGAAGGAAATTCGCGTTTCTTCGTTTTGCAGTCGGCGAACGCACTCGCTGCTGCGCTCAAATTATTAAATAACACGACTTTTGCCAGGCTAGCAGTCCGTCTTGTTTACGCTTTCGAAATAAATTCTTTCCGCGAAAATTACATCTGATTATTGCAAGCTTTGTGCAGATATAAGAATGTTGGTTTAAATGCAAGTTACATGTCTCATTAGGCATTGTTTCCGCAGGAAAACCATTAGAATAATTTTGGCATGATTTTCTTGCAATGGCTGGCAATATTTTCAGCGATTAATCAACCAGAGAGTTAGGGGCACTCTGCATACAGTGTTGGAAAATGATGACCATATATCGATATCCGTCTTATTTTCGATATTTTCAAAAAAATAATATTAAAAAAATGATTATTTGCTTAATATACTTAAGTTTGATAGAAATTTGTATGAAGAATATATTCTTGTAGCCGAAAAGGTAAATACTATCTTGCTATAAATGTCGGATCACAGAAGTACACGTCAGTGTTAACTAATTATTCTCGCTTTAAAATGCTCTAAAATTTTCCAACACTAACAGTGGCGTTCCCTTTCAAATTTTTCCTACTTGTTTGTTTACATGGCTTTGTTGTAATTAAATTTAATTAAAAAGTTCTAATAATTATTAGCAAGTATCTAATAAGCAAAGCCAACTATGTTATCCAATCGGGCGTTTGGAGAAACAATTGATGTAAGTGTACCGAATCTCTCGATCTCTCTCGTGGAATTTGTAGCGTTGTTTGCGTCGTTTGCAGGAGTATGAAGTACAGCACTTGCTTGGCAAAGGCGGTTTTGCTAGTGTCTATAAGGCCAGATGCCTTCGCACTCACCAGGATGTGGCAATTAAGATGGTGAGTTACTCGCATGTCCCATGCTGATTTAATTATCATTAAACTGTGTTTGGACCCCGTAGATCGACAAGAAATTAATTCAGGGAACAGGACTCACCAACCGCGTACGTCAGGAAGTGGAGATTCACTCCCGGCTCAACCATCCCTCGGTCTTGCAGCTGTACACCTTTTTCCAAGACGCCAACTATGTGTATTTGGTGCTGGAGTTGGCTCACAATGGGGAGCTGCACCGCTACATGAGCCACATTGCCAGGCCTTTTACGGAGGCGGAAGCTGCGTCCATACTGAAGCAAGTGGTGGCGGGTCTGCTCTACCTGCACTCTCACAACATCATGCACCGCGATATCTCCCTATCCAACCTCTTGCTCAGCAAGGAAATGCACGTGAAGATAGCCGATTTCGGTCTGGCCACCCAGTTAAAGCGACCGGATGAGCGGCACATGACGATGTGTGGCACCCCAAACTATATATCGCCCGAGGTTGTCTCACGACTGTCCCATGGCCTTCCGGCCGATGTGTGGAGTGTGGGCTGCATGCTGTACACCTTGTTGGTTGGACGTCCGCCCTTCGAAACAGATGCCGTGCAGTCCACGCTCAACAAGGTTGTCATGTCGGAGTATCTGATGCCGGCTCAGTTGTCCTTTGAGGCGCAGGACCTGATAAACAAGTTGCTGAAGAAGCTGCCGCATGAACGCATCACCCTCGAACAGGTCCTGGTCCATCCATTCATGCTGAAGAGATCCGATAACAGTGGAAATCACGGATATACGACGACGCCGGGGGCATTAAATGTGTTTAGCCAGAGCCAGGAGAGTGGCGATAGTGGAATCATTACCTTCGCTAGCAGTGAGTTTTCTTTTACATTTTATTTCGTGTTTTAATTGAGATTCCAATTTAGGTGATTCAAGGAACTCGCAACCTCTTCGCTCTGTGGACAATTCGCCGCCACAAGCTCTTCCCCTGATTCGGGAAGAATTCATGCAGGAGTATCATCTTCGACCAAGTTATAAGCAGCCGCCGGCAGGTGTATTTCACACAGGTTCGAATGGTCATATGCATGTAGACCTCGTAGAAAACTCCTGCCCAGCCCGACCCAAGGAAGAGCGACTTTCGGTGCCGCCGTTGTGCACGATTAGATTGCTGCCAACGCGTTACAAGACGAAGAATGCCATAATGAGTATTTTGCGAAATGGCGAGGTGGTTCTTGAATTCCTGAAGTTCCGGCCAAAGCTGAACGAAGATCGCATCACTGATATTTGCCGCATATCCCACGATGGACGACGTATCATAATTTACCAACCGGATCCAGGACGGTAAGAAAACTATTATTAATTTTCAATATTAAATTTAAGCATGCTTGTATACATTTCGCAGTGGCTTGCCTGTAAGAGAGCAGCCCCCGGATCTTCAGATACCGTGTGAGAACTGTGTCTACAACTACGACACCTTGCCCAGCAAGCACTGGAAGAAATATGTGTACGCGGCCCGTTTTGTGGGCTTGGTGAAGAGCAAAACACCGAAAGTAACCTATTTCAGTGCCCTGGGAAAGTGTCAACTGATGGAGACAATGACGGACTTTGAGATACGCTACTATTCGGGGGCGAAGCTGCTGCGGTCGCCCACCGAGGGAGTCAAGGTTTACAATGCCAATGGCATGCTGTTGTCGGATCATGCCTGCATGGAAGCACGCTCTCTGATCGAGCATGGAAATGAATGCTTCTCACATTGCGCCACGGTTAGCAATGCCCTGGAAGTGGCTGAAACAAAGGACTCTACGTGCTTTCCCGTCATAATTGGACGGCGACCGATCACAGATGTGCAGCCAGCTCAGAAATTCGACGGGCTAAGGGACACCACAAACACAAACTTTGCCTTTTCGACACCGAAATCCAATCAGGTAATCTGACATTATATATTCTGTATATTTACTATGGATTTCTAATGAATACAATCGATTTCTTACAGGGCTCAATTAACTTTTCAGTTAGCACTATTTCGTCGATTCGAAATACCACAGATTTCGGAAGCAATTCCACGAGATCAAACATACTAGCCTCTCAGCAAAATATCCCCATTAAACGCGTCAACGTTCCCGATATTGGAGTCGCCACTGAGGTAGATATATATATCTTGTCTCGCCTAAAACTGTTTTCTATCAGTTTTTTCGTTCCCTATTTTAGTTATCCCATGGAGTTGTCCAAGTTCAATTCTATGATGGATCCGTAGTCTCTGTTATACCAGACAATCAAGGTGGGGGCTTGACGTACACCCAACCAAACGGAGTTTCAACCCATTTTGTCAAAGACGATGACCTGCCTTTCGCGGTCAGAGATAGACTTAGTCAGCTGCCGCAGGTTCAACTTAGGTTGAAGACAGCTCCCTTGCTGGGAAGCGGCAGAAAGATGGAGTACAACAATGCAATGACTCCCAAAACGACAACGCCTTGCTACAATCGCATGCTCCTATAACGTATAATCAAATCGAATCTGCTCTCATAGTTGTTAAGGATTGAATTAATTCATTTATGTAATTGTGAAAAATAAACAAAATTATATTTTTTAATTTCTCCGCTTCTTTCAATAGGTTGACCATTCACAAAGCAACTGAACAACTATTATTTGCCTTGATATTAAAACTGACACACAAGTGTGCAAGTTATCCAGCTCAAGATCCCAGCAGCCTTTCCCAAGCTGTAAACAAATTTCTTTTTAAACAATTCTTAGTTGGGAACCACTTATTCAGCCTTCCCAAACAAATCCCAAATAGCTTCCCCACTTAAGTAGAAGTTCGTTATTAAGTTCCCCACTTCAGTAGAAGTTCATTATTGAGTTCCATTTGCGACGCAGTCCTTCTACTGTAAACTAAGCCGGGTCTACCAAATATAAACATTAGCATCCGGTCGCCACCCAGCGAGGCCCGAAAATTGCAGAGTAATCTGTTAATCGAAATTCACAATCAAGCCAATGATTTCGTCATCCAATGTTTTCCGACTTTCTTGAGTCCGCTTCATGTCAATCTCTTAAAGAGTTCCTAGATGAGATCCTAGATTTTCTTAAACCGAGGTTTACTTATCAGATAATCGGCCCCTGGCCTGGCAGTCAGTTTTCGAGATCAAATCGGAACAGTCGATATATTCAAGTTAAAATAAAAGAGCAGTGAAATAAGTTCGACCTATTGTAATAAAAAATAAAAATACATGTTTTTAAACCAATCACTAGTGAGAAACTTAATTTGCATAGAAACGTCTGTTGATGCTAATCAAGAATATATGGCTGCGTTCACCAGAACAATATGATCACTGATCAGTGATGGATCAGTAATCAGTGATCAAGTTTGTTATGGTGATCGCTTACGATGGCGATGGTAATCGGCGTGAAATCTATCGTTATCGTCGGGCTTCGCGCCAACAATCGGCTGATCGCTCGCAAATCATTTGTCCAAACATGGACAACAAATGTAAAATAAGAAATAATAAAATTTGCTCTCTTTTAAATACCGCTTGGTGCGAGATTTTTGAGGGCATGGGCACTGGTGTAGTAGCGAAACTGAAGGCTGGAAGAAATGGGCCAGAGTCCTGAAATCCCAGAAAGTTCAGAGCTTAATTGTATAAATAAATGTTATTATTTCCAGAGAAAAATGTTAGTACTTAAGTAAATACATATGTACATACATTCTCAACATGTTCCTAGCAACATTTCTATTTATTTGTCAACATTTTCTTTTCCCATGTTCATGTGCTGTTTAACTTTACCCACAATGCTCTGGGTACCGGGTATCTCACAGTCGGTCACACTCGACTGCAGCTTTTCTACTTGTTTTTGAATGGGTTCAGGGTTCTACACAAAATCTTATATTTTGGATTTTCAGCATCTTTTGAGTCTAAAAATTTGGTCCTTGAAAATTAATCCTTATTTTCGAATTAATTATCATGCTTATCGGAGGTGCTTTTTAAATATATATTTTTTTTTGCACTTTGCATACCGGGTATAAAAACTTTCAATTTAATAGAGGTAAAATCAACCAACCTCGAAACACCACACACTATTTTAGCTTTGTTTTAATACAAATTTTTTATTTAAAATTAAAAAGTCTACATGTAAACAACACTCGTTCAGAGTCCCACCATTTTTGTATACTTTTAGGGAAGGAAAAGAGTAGTATAAAATATATAGTGTTATCATTATTATGTATGTGTATATATTAAAGATAAATATATTTATACTTAATCCAAACGTTAGAATAATATTGTAAGATCTATTTGATTCTTATTAACTCCAACTACCGCAGTTGAAGAAATACTACGGCAGGATTCGTATTGCTTTGAAATTGTAGATGTTACGGTAATTTCTTATACAGATATTGATGGTAATCGCGCACGGATAAATTACACTATATGATGGGAAATAATTTGCGATTAACTAACGTTGTGGTAATTAATGTATTCGGCAATTCAGAAGAATCGATTTGAGCATAAGCATAAGCGTGTGCATTTGTTGTGTTTGTATGGGCCTAATTTGCATGCAAGGTGATAAGAAACTAAACAAATAATTATATGATTGAACTATTATGAATTCATGTATGCTAACTTAATTTAATGGACGGAAATTGAAGATTATAAAAAGGAGACTTTCTTTTCGTTTGAAAGAAATGCTTAATTATATAATGATAATTGAATATAAATTAGATTTAAAACAACTAACTGATTAAATAAACATAAAAAGCATTAAACTCAACTTTTACGTTAAAATGAACTCAAATCTTAGCTATAGCTGGTTGGTATTCGTTGCAATTTAGATCAGTGTTCGTTGCATTAAGTGCCAATGTCTCAATTACCGCTGGGCTTGTCCTTAAGCTCAAATTGAATCTTCTGAAATATGTCCTAGAATCGATCCTTTGACGTGGCACTGTACTCCAGCTCGTTGAGGTTTTGGATTTCCTGTAGCTCCTGGAACTTTTCGTGATCCCGAATATGAGCATAATTGGCGGAGAGACACATCAGATAATGGACCAGACTAAGAATGACCAACAGCGTAGACAGGGTGGCCAGTATAAACATGACTTCAGCGTTTTCGACACCATCTTTGCAGAACGCCTTGATCTCGTACTTTTCGCAAACCTTCATATCCTCAAGTTTTGTGTTTGGCGGAAACATGAAATCTGTAAGATACACAGAAAATATTTGAATTACTTCCGTTAGTGTGTTATTATTTGTTTTATAAATTCCACTTACGGAATTGTGTTAGGTCAATGCAACTTTGAGAGTGCTCAACACTCGAGCACATGTTCCAGAACATCGTATAAATAAAGGTGACCACAACCAGGAAGCAAAGGATCAGACTCCATACAAAGTTAAGCAGATAGGTAATACCCATCAGAACAGCGCAGGAGATTCGACCTCCCACTCGCGATCGCCACGCCCTGTAGACCTTGTATCTGGTAGATCCAGTGGCCAAGAAGCCAACGAATAATATCATAAATCCGAGGGCTGCCATTCCAGCACCAATTATGACAAATATCATTTGCACGGCCTCGATCCTGAAGTAAGTGAAGGAGTAAAGTCAATCACTCATAACTTTTGCAACAACTATTACTTACCATATCAGGCGCAGGTGAAAGACCTGATCTACCATAATGACGGTCAGTGAGGCTCCTCGGTACATGGTGAAACAGAAGATTCCCACTCCCAGGAGACACATGAGAGTGGCAATCAAAGTGGCGTAAGGGATACGCGCCATGCACGATTGGCAGCACTCTCCTAGAATGCAGAAAATAAGCAGTATTGTGAGTTAATTAGAACCAAAGATACATCAAATACATGTAATAGTGAAGGGTTTTGATGGTTTGGCAACAAGTATTACTCTTAAAAAAATGTTAAATGTAAAAACTTGTTTATAATTATATATTGAGGTGCTCGATAATGCGTACCAAATGCTCATCTTTAGTATTTCACATTTAAACGAAACTTCTTGTTGAATTTTTGAAACTAGAATTTTGCATTTACTTTTGATGGCAATTGGTAAAAGGTGCATATATCTAACGATACTTGTTGAGACACTGAAAGAATTTCTTAAGGGGGGATATCTAAGCAGCTCGATATTTTAGATTTTCACGAAATGGTGCGTGACTAAAAAATATTGTCGACTTTCGATATTTATATACTGACGAAATTTCAGATCGATCGGCCAGCTACAAAAAAGTGGTTTCGAGATAAACGCGTTTAAATTTTTTTGGCAGATAGGAAGCTTTTTACATTTAGAAACATGGTCCGGATTACATCTTTTGGTATAATATTTTTCATTCCTAAGGCATTATTTAAACATACAAAAATTGTTTGATTTTAAAAAAATTTTTCTTGGATTTAAATATTTTCCGCAATTTGTATTTTGATTTATTTATTATTTTAAGAATATAAAGTCCAATTTTGACATCGATCGGAGCGAAAATAACGAAGTAATGGGTAGTTCTATGGGCATTCTATGTTCGATGTATGGGGAGCCAAAACATTAAAGCGCTCTCCTGAAAATAGCCCTTTTCAAAGTCGGTGTACACTATTACTAAAATTCTACTTGACCAATCGTTTTGAAATTTTGCACACAACTTCTGCAGTTAATACTCCAGGTATCACCGTCGGGGTTTTTTTAATTTTATTTTTATTATATATTTTATTTAACAATTACAATTTTTATTTTTAGTTAGAAATTGAATGTTCGACTTCAACCTTTCATAAAAAATCTAAAAAAAAAGAATAACTCCACGGTGATACCTCCGGACAGTTATCCTTTAACTAATGCATATTCTAATTTTCATATGGGACGATTCTGTGGACCGTAAGGCTGTACAACGCAAATCTACTTTTTTTGGAGGAGCCACGGGAGTTTCCCTATAACTCTTATACCTGCACATATTTTTCAGTAAAACATTTTTAGAAAAACTATCTAAATGTTATGTTATTCCATGTAACTTAAATTAATAAACTAGCTCAAGCCGTTTCGCCACAACAAATTATTGAAAAGTGGCCCGTGTTGCACCGAAATAAGAAGACGCACTACAGTCCGAAGAAAATAATAAAATAGCTGCTAAGAAAATAAAATAAAATGCAAGCATTAGAAATATAGCACAGGTGAGGCACAGTTACATACATACGTACATATGTGTATGCTACATCATACACCTTTATGTACACCAGTTGCTTGTGCAAGCATAAAGGAAAAAATACAGTGATAAGATAACAGGTGAGCCAGCGACTGACTGGTGGCGTCCAGTGATTCACATAAGGCAATGTAAGCGACAGAGTGTATACATACACACAGTTCTTAGAGAGTGAAATAGTTTTTCTACACTATAGGAATGCAGTTTGGTGCCGCAGAAAATGTTAAAATCCTGGTTTTAGGATCGTACCTTCGCCTCCGCGCTCTGTGTACCTATCCAAGGAGTGATCCGATCGGTACGAATTTCTTCGCCTATTTTGGATGGACGGATTGTACGGATTTCCATTGTAGGCGCGCGTCATGACTCCGCCATCGTCCTCGAAGTTCGTCTCGAGTAGGATCTCCTCGCGTGGATCGCGGATGCGGTCGCGGTTGTTACTCTTGCCCGGCATACTGCACAGCGATGTCTGAATCGCCTCGAGAGCTTTTCGAAATCGGAGGAAATGTTTTAGTCACACACTGTCTATAGGAAGTAGTTTGATCGGCCTATAATGATGAATCACATGCACACAATATACGTATGTACATACATATGTGTACAATCGAAAGTTACCAATAAATTTAATTAGTCTTTATAGCTAAACCAACGAACAACAACTGATGATCCCGTAGAAAAGCTAGAAATCAGAGAGTTCTGAATGGGCTGCGGCAACGTCGTATGGAACGACTCTCAGAGCGAAAAGATAACTGGCTTTGTGAAATGCTCTCTTACTGATTCTCTTTAATTCTCTTTATTCAGTGAAAAAAATTTACAAACAATGTCACAATAATAATAAAATAAATTAATTTCTTAGACAGCATTTTCCAGATACTTAAACAAAAAAAAAAAAAAAATTGAAGCTGTTTTTAATAAATATTAATTTTTAAATAAAACATTTTATTTTTAAATTAATCTTGGCTACACAATTAACGTCAGCTCACCGAAGCGTTTCTTAGTCAATTTTGATATTACTTTTTTTTTAGTGTATGAAAGGCGTGTTGCTTCAATTGAATGAGACAATTAGAACGAACTTTCTGGGAGAAGTTCAGTGCTGCAGTCAGGTCAAAGAGTCATAGTAATAACGGAATGAAATGAAAAACATAAATGACATATAGAATTTTTATGACTAGTTAAATAATGTAAGACAACAAGATAAATAATAATTGCTTTTAATCATCATTACAAAAAATAAAAATCATTTTAAAAATAATTTGTAATTTTATTTTTATTTTTGAAAATGTATTTCATGTCATCATTCATAATAAAACCTTGTTGGCGATCGAAGAACAGCGATTCGGCCAATCAACCTTTAAAGGAAAACAAAAATCGGATTCAGGCTTACGAAACCTAAACTTCTAACAGATTTTTCAGATTTTCAAAGGTTGATAATTTTTATTTTTAAATTATGTTATATATTTTTTAATTTTATAGTTAACGGTATTTATATAAAATTATTTTAATCGTGTCCTTAGAATGAGACCAAGACTGTCTAAGACCAAGACTTTCTAGTTGAACGCTCAGTTAAGACCGGCTGGTGAACGACCTTAGAATCGCAAATGAGATATCCAGATGACATCCTACCAGCAAGGAGCGACTGAAGTGCCATTTAAATGCATCCGCCTTTGAGGGATTCTCACCGGAACTCCCGCGGTGCCAGTGGCAGACGAAGCGAAAATTGCCACCGAGACTCTGGGACAAATGCCTGCACCGAGATGGCAATGACACCAAGACACAAGCGCAGGCTTGGAATAAGTGCAAAACATTAATTCCGGTAGCGTGCAATGACTCTTGGAGACTGAAAATAATAGCTAGAGCGTAAATATAATATGTTAAGAAGACTGACTGCAAAGACCGAATCACTAAATACTCTGATGGCCGGTTTCTTAATGCAGAGCTTATCAGAAATGGTTGTTCATTGAAATTAGAATGGTGTCCAAATTCCTAAAAAAAAACAATTTTTAAATGAAAGGAGGAAGGACAGACATGGCCTAATCGACTCGATATATACCTTCTGCCTGTTACATAAATTGTCGGCTTGCCCGAAGTTATACATATAACCCTTGTAGCCTATTGGTACCGGGTATATTTGGTTTTATGTGAGGATTTAAACCTCTTCCATGCACGCAGACAACTAGGATACATCCATAGCTGTAGCTTCTGCGGCAGGAGTCGCAACATTTTACGGATAAAGTGCTCAAGAAGGGGAAAGCATAAAGGCATTGACTTCTCCTTCTTATTATCTCACAGTCGAGTTTACTTCAGTAGCTTTCTTATTTGTTCTTCTATTGAGAAGGTACAAACCCATCCCAGATCAGCAAGTGTCCGCGAATATTTTGGAAGTAATAATGCAAACCTTTGCAAAATATTAAAAACTACTTGTATGGGTCTTTCAACAGGACATTAGCCTCTAGAAAACCAGGACAAAAGCAAAGGACCGGCTCTGTGTTAGTTTTAAAGTGAATCTGAACAGTCGCCTAATCTTAGTTTTATCGAAATCTGATCAATAAGGCAGTTACTGCTTCCAACTCAACCCCCATCAGATAACATTTGAAAAAAATAAGAGTCCTGGAGTAAAATTTCAAAAGCCCAATGGCAGTACCGTCTTGTTCTGTGCCATGGTTCTAGATATTTGTTATAAGGCTTTAAGGGATCCACAACTAAATATTAAATTAAGAAAATATACTTAGTTTTAATAGTTCAATATGATTAACTCATACATTTTTCAATGCTTCGTATTTTTTTGAATTTTTAAATCCATTTTCACAAATTGGTGAAATTTTTTTCTGCCAATTTTTATTATTTTTTGTAAAGTGGTAAATATGATTATAATTTTTGTCTCATTCCTAGAATAGCGAGAATATAGCTAATCTATGAATTTCAAAAAATGTGTTCATTCATTAAAGTTAAAATTGTTAGTTAGGTAACTATTTAAAAATTGCTAATGCTGTTGGTGCTATTATTTTTTCGCAGGTGTTCACAGTATTTATTAGGATACAATTATAATTATTTCGATTGTAGCATGGAAGGATTTTTGAAAGATTTTTAATGATATGAGCTAAGCATTGGTATAGATATTTGCGAATCCAATTAGTATGTTCCTCTGTGACCCAAGAACACACACATACACAAGTTATTGTTTCATCAAGATTGTATTAATTCGAGACTTTTTGATTTAAGAACCATTTCTGTATCTTATATGCCCATATTTATCCTCATTTGCCTTATTTTCCATGTTTATTGTAACTTAAATTGTAGGTCAATAGAACCACATCAACATTGGCATCCAATGTATGTATGTGTATGCGTGTAAATACAGATACAGATTAAATAACAATTTAAATATAGCTTCAAAACAAATGCGAGAATGCCTTTTTTCACAGTTTCTAAACCTAGCTTGCACGTTAACTTACCCATTTTAACGGCAGTAACTTTTTTTTGGCTTTACTTTAAATTTGATCACTTAACATTCATGAAATAGCAATACAACTGCCTCTTTTATGCAGCGCAATTCATGAGTAGAGTTTAAATTTCTGAAGACTTTTACATGCATGTATGTTTGTATGTATACACAGTCGCGCAAACACCTCGCTCTACTTGGTAGACTCAAAACAAGTTTTTGGGGTGTGCGCTTCTCAACAAAAATCACGCTTTAACTGCTTGAGCTGCACTTAATTTCACATTAAACTCCGCTGATAACCGAAAACCACTCGAAGCATTAAAGTATAACTTAGATTTATTATTATTGTTTGCGTTGCATTAAGCTAGTAATCTAGGACTTTCAACTTAAGTTGCCAAACAACAAAGAGTATCTGCAAGATTCCAACTTGGAGCTAGTACTTATATCGAGTAGGTACTCGATTTATTTGTATTTTCGCATATCGATTTTCGATAATTTACATTAATCGAAAAATAACAGCCCGTTTCCGCTACATTCAAATGCCCATTCGTGTTATGAATCCAATACCTCATGAAGGTGCCTAAAGTGAATTAACAAATGGTGACTGTACCATATTGCTGCCATAGGAACAATTGAAAAATTAATAGCATATATTTTATAGCTTTGCTGCTAACCAACATATTTCTATAAGTTTAAGGATATGGACATTTTTTATAATTTCAGAATTATGGTTTTAATATCATTAAAGGTGGTTTTCCCCTACGTTGCTTTTTCATATTTCTATAAGTTTAAGGGTATGGAAATTTTTTATAATTTCAGAATTATGGTTTTAATATCATTAAAGGTGGTTTTCCCCAGCGTTGCTTTTTCCAACTATCGCACGAGAATCACAAAAAGCAGAAATGGTGTTTCTACTAGGGAAATTGTGCTTTTTGGCACTCTCTTGAAGGGAAACAGCTGTTTTTTTTTTGGTTTTGATTTGGCGAAAAACTAAATTTAATTCAAAATTCAAAACAATGTTAACTAAGACTCAAAAGGAAAGAGCTAGACTTTATTTTCTATATGCGGCTAAGTAGTAAAAAAGATTTTGTTGTTTCGCCAGCCACCCGTTCGACTGGAGACATAAGACTTTGCAGGAACCACTTTCAAGCTGAAGAAAGCTATGGTCAAGCTCATGTAGAGTCTTACAAGAATAGAAAAACTTTTATTCAGTTCATTATGTAATGAAATTCAATTCCTGAAAAGTCAAATGTAAATGCATTTAACTAAACAAAATGTTCTATTAGCATTTATTAATATAAAATAAAAAAATAATAAAATAAATTATCTCGTATTCCTAGCTATTATATTAATTTACTAAGGCGATATTTTCCCGGGGCATCTTCGCTACCGCCATGCCACCCACCTCTAGTCGTGTGTCTTGACTATCGCTGGCCAGCCGATAGTTGTTCTCGAAGGGGAATCTATATATAAATATATTACTGTATGTTGTTGCTAAAACGTTGATATTACAATTTGCAAAGAGAATTCAAGACTTACAGATTTACATCGTCAGCATTTTAAATGCCGTAAAAGCTACCAAGGCTGTGAAGAACCCTGTCCCGATATTACCAGCCCGCAGCGGGTTCAAGAGATGACAAGAACGTGAGAGCAGCGGATTTTAAAACCGGCCTTCCATTTTCCACATACATTATACGTGGTGTTGTTGTGGCACTGCACTCCAGAACTTGACGAAACATATTTGCTGATGTATTTTGGCGAAAGGCAGCCCATCGAATCGCCTTATTAGCTTACGCAAGCAACTGGCCGTCGGAGGTGTTTTCGATGACCGGCCTCGGCCTCTAAAAAACGGGAGTCCAAAAGATCGCTCGTCAGATTAAAGTGTCAGCATGCTTCACCTACTGTTCGTTGTTCTAGTGGCCACAGCGGCCTCTGCTGCCTCTGCTGAGCATTCACTACACCGCATCCGGCGGGCATCCATTGTCGCAGGAAAAGATCCCGCCCAGGCCATGCACAGCATCATTGACCTGGCCGACTGTCAGGACCTGAAGAAGCTCTGCACGCACCAGAAGTCCACAGACAACCTGTCCATGCTTGAGTGCGTCCTCACATTCAGCTCCAGTCAGCTGGAGGAGCTGCCTGAGGCCTGCCAGCACGAGCTGTGGCTGCAGCAGCGTCAGTTGCAGCTACCCACCTGGATGGAGAACACTTTCCTGCCCACCTACTGCCCGTCCGAGCAGTCCAAGCTGGAGAGCTGTTTGAACTCTGTGCACCTGTGGAGCTGCCTGGACCAGGAGCGGTTGAAGTTGCCCCAAAACAATGCCTGCCATCAGCATCTGCGACGGGGCTACGAGTCGTTGGGTCAGGACTACAGCGCCGTGGATGAGTTCTATACCGCCTGCGGTTCGCTCGTGGAGGAGCACAAGTGCGGGCGGCTAAACATCGACCACCTGCCATCGGTGCTGTCGCAACTGGGGACGGTACAGTGCCTCCAGTCGAGCGCCGACAAGTCGAGCATCGAGCCAGTCTGCCTGAGCGCCATCAGCTCTATTGAGCTACAGCGAGGCATGCTGGAACTCTTTCGAGTCTGCCAGAACGATCTCTCATCTCTGTGCTCGCAGGAGAAGTCTGGCACCGCTGGCGCTTTCAAGTGTTTGGTTCGGCACAAGAGCCACGCCGCGATGACGCCGCAGTGTGCCTCTCAAATAACGAAGCGGGATCAGCAGATGGGTCGCGACTACCGCGTTTCGCATGGCTTGGCCAAGGCCTGCAAGGACGACATCAAGCTGTACCACTGCCGGCGTGGCGTCTCCGAGGACAAGCACGTGCGACTGGCCCAGATCCTGCTCTGTTTGGAATCGGTGTCCAAGAATGGCACAAAGCTGGCACCGGCCTGTCTCACCGAGCTAAGCGATCACCGCCGCATGCTGATGACGGACTATCAGCTTTCGCCAGAGCTTCTGAACGATTGCGCCGACGACATACCAAAGTTCTGTCCGGACGAGCACAAGGCGCAGCTGGTGAATGGGCTGTCTAGTACGGGCGGCGAGATCATCCACTGCCTGCTGGAGCACGTAAAGGCCCGGCGACAGCAGCGGCGGGTGACTGCCCAGTGCCAGCGCGGCTTGGAAACGCTAATCAAGGCGAGCGATGCCGGAGAGGATTGGCGCGTGGACCCGGTGCTGAGACGTGCCTGCAAGCCAGTTGTGGATGTGGCCTGCAAGGATGTGGAGGGCGGTGAAGCGCGCGTCATGAGCTGCCTGGTTGAGCGCATTGGGACCCCAGTGATGCTCCCAGATTGCGAGCAGGCACTCCTCATCATCGAGTACTTTGTGGCCAGGGACTTTAAGCTGGATCCCCAACTCTACAAGCACTGCCGCGAGGACGCAGTGAAGTACTGCCGAGCGAAGAGACAGTGGGACGATGCGCAGAACATTCAAATGGATCCGGAGCGGGGGCCGATGATACTGCCCTGCCTGCACCGCATGGCCTTTAGCGAGGATGAGCACCAGACATTGCGGAAGGATTGCTTCAAGGAGGTCAAGCGTGTGATGCGCCAGAGGGCCATTTCCATGGACCTTATACCCGAGGTAGAAGACTATTGCCTGAACGATCTCTCGTTGTTCTGCGCTGACTGCACGGAAAAGGGAAGTGAAATGGAGTGCCTGCAAAAGAATTTGGATCAACTGCAGCCGGAATGCAAGACGGTGGTGAGTAAGTACACGGAGGAGGAGGCAGCACACGTCGAACTCAACCCCGTCATTATGAATGTCTGCGGCGAGGCCATGCAGCAGCACTGCTCGGATATCCTCAAGAGTGGAAAGGACAATGGTAAGGGCTGGAAAATAATATTATTTACATTTTGTTAAAGGTAAAAAGTTGAGAGAGTCTAAAGATTTCCTGTATTCCCCACCAGGCGACATGATGGACTGTCTCATAGCTCATAAAAACGATGCTGATCTGCGCAAGGATCTTCGTTGCCGAGCTGCCATCGAGCACTTTCAGATTATCTCGCTGAAGAGCTTCCACTTCACCACCAAGTTCAAGGAAGCGTGCCGACCGTTCGTGCAGCGCTTTTGCTCCTCCAGCGCCACCAAGAACGAGGTGGTGCAATGCCTGAGCGAGGTGATGAGAAACGACACAATCAAGGCGCAGCGGCACCAGATACCCAAGGAGTGTCGCCACCAGGTGAAGGCGCAGCTCTACCAGCAGCGCGAGAGCATGCAGCTGGACCCCAAGCTGGCCAACGCCTGCAAACGGGAGCTGGAACAGTTCTGTGAGGACCAAAAGGGGCCCGGTCAGGTGAATGAAAAAGCAAGTTGTCTACTCATCCTTAACACCACTTTATCGCATTAACACAAGATCAATGCTTCACCCATCTTTACACAAGCATTCTAGAAAAAATCACCTCCAAATTTCCCATTTACTTATGTATGTTATGTAGTACATAATATGTACGTCCAGAATACATACTAACTAAACCTGGTCTTATCCATCCTAAAACTCAATCCAACTCCTACCAAACTATCTCAATCTTGAAGTTTCAAAATAGGCACATAGCTGAAGATTGTTAACTTTGAAATTAGGTAGGAAATTTAAAGCAGCGTGCAGATTTTGAAACTATTTAAATTACATATGTGTAATTTTCTTTTTAATAACTTATAATCATCACAAAATTTGGTATCAGAAATATTATGAGTTGAATGTGCGGTCGCAGCTATGTAAACGGGAACTACATAATATATTTATAATCAACCGATTTTGATAAAATTTAAAAAAAATAGAAAGCTAACTTTGAGTCAGAGGGCCGGTTTCTACCCTTCCTGTCAAAAATTTGAGGTCAGATAAAGTTCCGGCTTAGAATATTCGGTTCTCT
This sequence comes from Drosophila tani, assembly GCA_008042535.1. Lineage (NCBI taxonomy): Eukaryota > Metazoa > Arthropoda > Insecta > Diptera > Drosophilidae > Drosophila > Drosophila tani. The sequence goes on along the minus strand of VNJO01003233.1, from coordinate 5,587 downwards.
ATCGTGTAGATGTGAGAGCTAACTTTGGCAGAGACCCACACTCCTTGTAAATTCTTCTACGGCTCACAAAAAAAATTATTTCCGATAACCGATAATAATAAGAATTGACGGACAGCTTTTTTGAATGTTTGCGTTTGCAAGAATGATTCTACCTATCCTTTTGGAGATGGCATTATCTCGGCAGCAAACTCGTTTCTTCGTTTCTTCTTAATGTGATCGTACTTATCCCTTAATTTCTTCCGCGACCGTTGTACTTCTGACTGGGCAGTAGACTTAAGAGCATAACTTTACAGGCTTTGACTTTAAAGTTTTTTCCGCGAATTGGTTTCCCGACATTTTTTCAACTTGAAAGTTTTTTCACCCGAGTGACAGTTCAGTGCCTACAGCATTAATCGATAACTAAACGTAAAGTTAACAGTGCTATGTTATTCTTCCACGTTTAGTTCATGATGAAATGACATAAGGTGGTCTCGTCGGCAACTGACATCCACTTATTGTATGCTTGCAATAAGTGCGAGTGAAAGGAACCTAGTAAACTGTGTCGTATTGAGTGTGAGTGAGGCGGCAATATGATAGTTGATTAACGTGCACTGAAATAAGTGGATACTTCGTAAAACTTCGGCTCACGACGAGACCACCTTATGTTATTTCATCATGGTTTAGTTAGATTCAAGGAGGGCAGAAAACCGAATTGCTTTTATCTTTTCCTAACAGATAACTGTCAGGCAGTTTGACAGTGAGGGCAGAAGCCAGCCCTAAGTGGAGGTAGAATAACTTTAATGTGGAATAACTGCCATGTTTATCATCCGATATTCCTTAAATTTTTAAATCACGAATAAATGTATTTTCTTCATATCTTTAATATTCATAATAATAGTACTATTTATTATACGGAATATCACGACTTTAGCTTATTTATACTATGGAAAAACTGCAACTGCAACTCACATGCTCCTATTACATGAACCAATCCCTGCAAAGCCTCTGCCCTTCTGCAGCATCTATTGCAGTGTGCAATAGATAAACCACCCATCCCATTGGGAAACTGCACTCCCCATTCCCCGTTATAGAACCACATCCAATACAAATAATACACAGAATAAAAAAATTATATGAATTGCAGGCTTTGGAGTGTCTCATTAGAAAGACGACCAGCTTGGGCAAGCCCTGTCACCATGCCATCTTCTTGGTGAAGAAATCGGAGTTGGGCGACAGCGGTACCGACTACACGCTCCTTAACACGTGCAAGGATATGATCTACAAGTTTTGCCCCAAAATTGATTCGGTGAAACTCCTGGACTGCCTCAAGACCTACAAGGACGACACGCAGTTCGACCAGCGGTGTCACCTGGTTGTGGTCAATCGCATGATCGAGCAAAATACGGACTTTCGGTTCAATCCTTCGCTGCAGAGCGCCTGTGGCAAGAACATTGATCGGTATTGTTCGAACATTGTAGCCAGCGCCTTACCCAACGAGGAGCTCAATGGAAAAGTAAGTTTGAGTTAATCGCACATATTATAACTTAATTTTTTTCTGGGCAATAAGAACAAATCAGTAAGATTCCATGTACATATGTACGTTTAAAAATGACTAAGGCAAATTTCAGATATTCATTTTTAAAGATCTTATATTGGCGAACTTCATACTTTTTAAATTTTGGGGAACACAGGGTATTTAATTGTATATGTTATGCAAATTATAAAAAAAAAAACAAGTCGGAAAGCTACAGTCGAGTGTGACCGACTGTGAGATACTTGGTACCCAATGCATTGTGGGTGAAATAAATAGCACATCAACATGGAAACAAGAAAATGTTGATAGATGAAGACAAATCTTGCTAATCATATTGAGCAACACCCAAAAAATACAAATGTTGCTAGGAACATGTTGAGCAACACGCATTTGTGCTGTCAACACAGAAGAAGAAAAAGCATACACAGAAACTTGATTGTCTAATAACTTCCGATTTTACTCAAATTCTCACAAAAACGTCCGCATAAACCTGTCTATTTATTTAATCCATTTACTTTAAGTCGAAAATCACGACTATAGCTTGTATAAAGGTTTCTACGATTTTCGGGGGCGAAAGTGGGCGTGGGCAAATTAAAAATAAAAACTTAATCTACGTGCTTAGGATTAGATTGCTGTTTCCAAACTTGGTGGCTTTAGCTCCTATAGTCTCCGAGATCTCCGAAAACTGGAGCAGGCCTGATAATGTTTAAAATTCTGAACTTATTTAGTCTCAAATGTTTTATAAGTAAACAGGCATACACAGGCCATTCATTATGCACATTTCCCAGTGCAAACACCTGAAGACAGGAATATTTCATTTTATTTGAAAACTTATTTAGAACCGATGTTTTTTTTTTACTTTTGAAATTATTTACATTGTGAGCATGGTTGGCCATTAAAACTCCACACCTTTTCGCTGCAGTCTGTCATTGTTAGGATCATCAATCGCAGCCGTCAAAGCTTCCAACAAATCGTCTCCTTTAGTTATATTTAAATTGAGCCGATTATATGGACCACTTGGACTGGTCAGGGGACTTAGATCCTTCGGCACGCCATCGATGGCAAACGATGTCCATAACTCCACCATTTTCTGGGCCATCAGGGTGTCTTGCCCCTTAAGGGGATGTGTGGCGAACAGGTAGATGTTGTCATTTGAATGATGAACTCCTCCATTGAACGGATAGTGAGAGTTGCCGAACTCGTAGCCAAATCGAGTGTACTCCCCCTCGTACTCGAAACTATACACATATACGGGTGTGGTAGGCTGTTGGGTGTGTACCTTGCTGGCTAAAGTTATCACTGGGGACTTCATGTAGGTTGTCGATGTGAGCTGTATGAAATTGGGTTTTGAATTCAGATATCTTCGATCAATATTATTCTCAACTCACATCAAAGTACGCAGGAAGTGCCAGTTTGTGGTCATTACTGTTAAGTACTGCTGGGTTGAAGAGCATTTTATTTAATAAATTGTCTGTGAGTCCGGTATTATCGTTGATAAACAAATTATTGATCGCCTGGGAAAGCTGACGAACACTCAATAAACTCACATTAGATACCTTGGCGACCAGAGCATCATAAAGACCTAAAAATATTAAACAAACATTGGATTAAAAGTAATGTACCATTTACGTCACTTATATTATAATATATGTAAGTATAAGCTTTGTTTCATTGTTTCTACTCTATCAGTTTTATTGAATGTCAAATCCATGGTTCGACACCGAACTTCAAGGTCGGATCACATAAAAATACTCTTAAAGTAATGACAAATACTAAATAAACGAGCAAAGCAATTTGCAAATCGAAAGCCGTGAGCGCAGGCATGTGTAGTGTTTGTCACCGAAGATGTGAGGGTGTTGAATTTGTATCCCTGAGCTCGTGGTATTTCTCCCATAATCCATACAAGCTTTGTTTTTCTAAGCTTTTGAGGTAAAGCCTGTTGGCTTTATAGTCCTTATTTACTTAAAATCAGTCAGGGGAAAATCAGTTGGCTAAAGAAAATATATGTTACTAACTTAGAAAAAACAATAAAGCTAACTTCGGTAAACCGAAGTTTGTATACCCTTGCAGTCTCCAATTGGATCATTGAAAATCTAACCATTTTAGTAATGTTGAAAAATCAACGAATTTTTTAAATTTTACATTTTACATGTAGAATTTTACATTTTCATATAAATGGACCGATCGCTTCTATGGCAGCTATATGAAATAGTAGTCCGATCTTAATGAAATTAAAACCGTAATTCTAGAACCATACAAAAACTGCTATATCTCAAAATTTATAGAAATGGGTTGAAAAACAGATGAGTTAAAATTTTTTTTTTAATTAATTGCGCCATCATTCCTATGGCAGCTAAAGCATATAGTAGTCCGATTTCGGCCGTTCCGACATATTTACTGCGTGCTAAAGAAATAGAACTATGCAGAAAATTTCAGCCCCGTAGCTCAAAAATTGTTAGACTAGTTCGCGTAGAAACCGACAGACAGACGGACATGGCTAGATCGACTCGGCTGGTGATGCTGATCAAGAATATATATACTTTATGCGGTTGGAGATGCCTCCTTCACTGCGTTGGAAATATCATGGCAAAATTGTAATACCCTCTGCAAGGGTATACAAATCCCAGAACCAGAAGAAGACTCAAGGATACCCCATTAACCTACCACACAGAATAATAAAAACCTCCACACCTTACTGAACATACTCTACTTATTTACATCCGATAACACTTTCTTACACCTTCACAATTTTTATATTATTCCATTGCACACCGCCCTAAACTATTGTAAAAGTTGCTACAAGAAAGCAGGGACCCAAAATAATTATTATGAGTTTAAAAAAATTGAAGCCCAAAACAGTCTCCAAAAAAATTGGAAAAAATTGTCATAAGTTAAATTTGCATGGCGAATTGAAAAACAAGATAAATGTTTTTTTTTTCAATTTTTATGAAAAGAATTTATTTTTAATAATTAAAATTAATTTTAATAATAAAAAATTAGTAATAATTATTAAATATTAATTTTTATATAAAAATTACTCAATAACTTTTATTTTCAATTTTTATTATATAAATTGAAAAATAAAAATTATTCGATAACTTTTATTTTAAAAATTGAAAATAAAGATTGAATCTATATATCTTTTGATCCGTAGAAGCCAGATCCAATATATATGTATATATATGATCTACATAATATTTATATACCATCTGAAAGGTATTGATGTGTAGATCATATATATACATATATATTGGATCTGGCTTCTACGGATCAAAAGATATATAGATTCAATCTTTATTTTCAATTTTTAAAATAAAAGTTATCGAATAATTTTTATTTTCAATTTTTATTATATAAATTGAAAAATAAAAATTATTCGATAACTTTTATTTTAAAAATTGAAAATAAAGATTGAATCTATATATCTTTTGATCCGTAGAAGCCAGATCCAATATATATGTATATATATGATCTACATAATATTTATATACCATCTGAAAGGTATTGATGTGTAGATCATATATATACATATATATTGGATCTGGCTTCTACGGATCAAAAGATATATAGATTCAATCTTTATTTTCAATTTTTAAAATAAAAGTTATCGAATAATTTTTATTTTTCAATTTATATAATAAAAATTGAAAATAAAAGTTATTGAGTAATTTTTATATAAAAATTGATATTTAATAATTATTACTAATTTTTTATTATTAAAATTAATTTTAATTATTAAATATTAATTTTTTTGTAAAAATTACTCAATAACTTTTATTTTCAATTTTTATTATATAAATTGAAAAATAAAAATTATTCGATAACTTTTATTTTAAAAATTGAAAATAAAGATTGAATCTATATATCTTTTGATCCGTAGAAGCCAGATCCAATATATATGTATATATATGATCTACATAATATTTATATACCATCTGAAAGGTATTGATGTGTAGATCATATATATACATATATATTGGATCTGGCTTCTACGGATCAAAAGATATATAGATTCAATCTTTATTTTCAATTTTTAAAATAAAAGTTATCGAATAATTTTTATTTTTCAATTTA